>PISX010004571.1:0-119170 GCA_004024625.1 Mellivora capensis
TTTTGCAGCTGCTGAAGATATCACTGATCCCAGCAAAGAGGATTCCTGGTCAAAGTCGTCGATGGAAGGATGACTTGACCCTGGAGGGGTCCGGTTACCATCCCCTGGACATTCACATCCGTCTTAGAATCGCGCTGCCTGGGACACGTGGCATTCTGAGCCTTCTGGTGTAATGCAATAGGAAGAAAATAGCACCACCTAGGAAGCATTTTTTTGCCCCAAAAGTTGAACCTGAACTCAACCAAGACTCCAGCCCTAACTGCTATTTTATCAAGGTTAGACCAGATGGCTAACGGACGTGGACACCCCAAGGAAGCACATTAACACATTGAAGAATGTGCAACACTTTTCGGCACAACTGACCCGGTTTCTTCAGTGGGGTCATATTTAGAAAAGCGAGCTGGGGAGGGAGAACAGTTCCAGGGAAAGACAGACTCAAGAGACATAGCAACTGAATATAACCACAGACTTTGTTGTGGGGTCCTGTTTGTTATGGGTTGAATTGTGTCTCCCCAAAAGATGTTGGAGTCCTGACCCCCAGCACCTGCGAAGGGAGTTCGTTTGGAAATAATGTCTTTGTGGGCGCCTGGGTAGCTCAGTCGGTTAAGTGACCACCTTTGGCTCAGGTCATCATCCTGGAGTCCCAGGATCAAGTCCCATATCGGGCTCCCCGCTTGGTGAGGACTCTGCTGCTGCCTCTCTCTCCAAAACAAATAAATAAAATCTTAAAATATTTTTTATTTATTTATTTGACAGAGATCACGGTAGACAGAGAGGCAGGCAGAGAGAGAGAGAGAAGGAAGCAGGCTCCCTGCCGAGCAGAGAGCCCGATGTGGGACTCGATCCCAGCACCCTGGGATCATGACCTGAGCCGAAGGCAGCGGACTAACCCACTGAGCCACCCAGGCGCCCCTAAATAAAATCTTAAAAAAAAAAAAAGGAAACAGTGTCTTCGCAAATGATCGAGAGAAGATCAAGTCATTACGATGGGCTCAAATCCAATATGACTGGTGTCCTTGTAGAAATGGGAGATTTGGACATGTACAGAAGGAAGACAATGTGAGGACACAAGGAGAAGCCCCTCTCCTAGACAAGGAACACCTGAGGCTACCAGCACTGCGGGAGAGGCAAGGGACAGATCCCTTCTTATGGCCTCAGAAGATCCAATGCCACCGACACCTTGATCTTGGACTTCTGGCCTCCAGAGCTGGGAGACAACAAGCTCCTGTCAGTTAAGACACCCAGTTTGTGATCTGTTGTTACAGAAATCCTAGGAAATTGATACACTGTTCAAAGGAAGGAGAAAAATACTAAAATGACATTTTTAATTTATTCATTTGAGAGAGAGAAAGAGCATGAGCAGGGGGCAGGTGGAGGGAAAGAAGCAGACACCCTACTGAGCAGGGAGCCTGATGTGGGGCTTGATCCCAGGACCCCAGGACCCAGAGATCATGACCTGAGCTGAAGACAGATGCTCAACCACCTGAGCCACCCAGTGCCCCTAAAATGACATTTTTGGGAAATTCCATAAATTTTGAATATATTGCATATAGGACTTATTACAAGCTTGTAAAATCTTGATTGTTGTTGTATAATTGCAACTGGTATGTGATGGTTCTTTATAACAGTCCCTTTATTTTTTTTTAAGATTTTATTTATTTATTTATTTGACAGAAAGTGATCACAAGTAGAGAGGCAGGCAGGGTGGGGGGAAGCAGGCCCCCCATCGAGCAGAGAGCCCGATGTGGGGCTCAATCCCAGACCCTGAGATCATGACCTGAGCCAAAGGCAGAGGCTTAACCCACTGAGCCACCCAGGCGCCCCATACCAGTCCCTTTAACTTGACTGTGTAGCTATTGCTGCGTAACGTAATAACCACTCATTTAACAGCTTAATACAACACCTGTTTAATCAGCTCACAGTTCCTATAGTTCAGGCATCCAATGCATAGCTCAGGTGGCTCTGCTTCTTAGAGTCTGAGCTGAAATCTACATGTGTGCTGGGCCACAGTCTCATCTGAAGGCCCGACCAAGGAAGGACATGTTTCTGCATGTGCTGTGGTCACCAGCAGAATTCTGGTCCTTGGGGTTGTAGGACAGAGGGACTCAGCTCCTCGTTGGCTGTCAGCTACAAGCCACCCTCCAGGACTTGTCACGGGAAGCTTCCCAACGTGGATGTTCACTTCATCCCCACCAGACAGTGAGTGAGACAACTTGGCTGGAGACAGAAATCCTATGTAACCGATTCATGGGAATGACATCCACCACTTCTGCTGTGTTATGTTAGTTAGAAGCAAGTCACAGGTCTCACACACACTCAAGGGGAGGAGATGGCACAGGGTGTGAGTACCAGGAGGTGGGGATTTGAAGGGCCACCCTAAGAGTCTGTCCACCATGGTACATTTATAAATACTCCTACAAAAGTACTAGAAGCATCTTAAAGTAGTATAGGCAATCTGATCTCATGTATAATATTAGACATTCATGTTATTGTGTTTTTGAGCAATTCCTACACCTAACAGGGGGCTTGAACTCACAACCCTGAGATAAAGAGTCCAGTGCTCCACTGACTAAGCCAGCCACGTGCCCTGACATTCGTGTTATTGTTTTTTAAGATTTATTCATTTTTTTAAAAAAATTTATTATTTGACAGACAGAGATCTCAAGTAGGCAGAGGCAGGCAGAGAGAGAGGAGGAAGCAGGCTCCCCACCAAGCAGAGAGCCCGATACAGGGCTTGATCTCAGGACCCTGGGATCATGACCCAAACCAAAGGCAGAACCTTCAACCCACTGAGCCACCCAGGCGCCCCAAGACTTATTCATTTTAAAGAGAGAGGGAGAGCATGAGAGAGCATGAGTAGGGGTAGGGGCAGAGAGAGAATCCGCATGCAGACTCCCTGGTGAGCACAGAGCCCAACACGGGGCTTGATCCCATGATGACCTGAGCCGAAACGAAGAGTCGGACATATAACTGAGCCACCTAGGTACATGTGTCACATGAATGACACATTCACATCATTATTAAAAATTAAAAGTAGGGGGGCGCCTGAGTGGCTCAGTGGGTTAAGCCTCTGCCTGATCCAGGCCTCAAGCCCCACATCAATCTCAGGGTCCTGGGATCGAGCCCCACATCAGGCTCTCTGCTCAGTGGGAAGCCTGCTTACCCCCTTCTCTCTCTGCCTGCCTTTCTGCCTACTGTGATCTCTGTCAAATGAATAAATAAAATCTTTAAAAAGAATTAAAAGTAGCCATGTAACTTGGCCTGGCAATTTTACTTTTAGATATTTATTCCATAGAGATATATTCTTATATATGTCCCAAGCTCAGCACAGGTAGTGTGCGATTTCTGGAAAAATTTGTGCTGGGTGTTCCAAGAAGTGGCAAGCCTCACAAAATTCTTAGCATTATCACAGGTGGTAAAGATGAATTGTTCCCTCGTATCTGTCCCTCTGCCAGTGATGAGTTCCTATTTGGGCGCCTGGGTGGCTCAGTCGGTTAAGTGTCTGCCTTCAGCTCAGGTCATGATCCCAGAGTCCTGGGATCAAGCCCCACGTTGGGCTCCTTGCTTGGCAGGGGGCCTGCTTCTCCCTCTCCCTCTGCCTGCCTTCCACTCCCTCTGCTTGCGCCCTCTCCCTCTTTCTCATTATCCCTTTCTCTGTGTCAAATAAGTAAGTAAATAAATAAATAAAATCTTAAAAAAAAAAAAAAAAAGACGTTCTATTGTAAGCTGGGCACGGCCTCCTAGAATAAAAACTACATTTCCCAGGTTCCCTTGCAGCTAGGTGTGGTCATGTGACTAAATTCTGACCAATGATGGTAGTGATATGTACACTCCTGTTCCTTTTCCTTTCCTTCTTCTTATTGGCTGCAATGTGACCACGTGGAATACTATCCCTGGCTACGAGGCGAGGGGAACACTCTAGGGAGAGTGAAGCAAAAACTTCTTCTTCTTGTTTTTCTTCTTCTTGTCCTTCTTCTTCTTGTTCTTCTTCTTGTTGTTCTTGTTCTTCTTGTTCTTGTTCTTCTTGTTCTTGTTTTTCTTCTTCTTGTTCTTCTTCTTCTTGTTTAAAGATTTTTATTTATTTATTTGACAGAGAGAGACACAGTGGGAGAGGGAACACGAGCAGGGGGAGCTGCAGCGGGAGAGGGAAATGCAGGCCCCCTGCTGAGCAGGGAGCCGGGTGGGGGGCTCAATCCCAGGACCCTGGGACCATGACCTGAGCACAAGGCAGACGCTTAAGGACTGAGCCGCCCAGGTGCCCCAAGATAGAAGGATCTTGAGATGTTGACGGCAGTATGCTTGTTACAAATGCGTGCATTTTACAGATACACTGGGTACACGGAGTACAGTATGTGTTACATAGAAACAGAACGTGCAGCATAGAATAAATACACACACACGATGTTTGTGTGTGTGCGCGTGTGCGTGCACATGTGTGTTTATTCACACACATGTTGGGCGTGTCTCTGCATGTATAGATTCATACATGCATATGCATCCGTAGAGAGGAAGGGGGGAGAGAGAGAGGAAGGGAGGAGGGTTTCCTTTAAGGAATTTGCTTAGGCCACTGTGGAAGTGCAAGTCCCCAAATCTGCAGGCTGGGGACCCAAGGAAGAGCTGCCACCACAATTCTGATGTGAAGCGGAATTCCTTCTTGCTGGAGGAACATGGGTCTTTTTGTTTTATTCAGGTCTTCAACTGATTGAATGAGGCCCACTCGTTGCTCTCATCAGGGAGAGCAACCTACTTTACTTAACAGTCCACTGACTTAAGGGTTCCAAAGCACTTTTCCAAGGGTTCCAAAGCACTTTTTTAAAAGATGTTTTATTTATTGAGAGAGAGAGAGCGTGTGCGCGCAAGCAGGCAGAGCAGCAGAGGAAAAGGGAGAAGCAGGCTCCCCACCGAGCAGGGAGCCTTATATGAGGGTCGATCCCAGCACCCCAGGATCATGACCTGAGCCAAAGACTGATGCTTTACCAACGGAACCACTCAGGTGCCCCATCCATAAACAATGTGTGTAATGAATTTTTATATCTCTACATTCTAATTTTAAAACATTTCTATTACCCTAAAAAGAAACCCAATAGTCCTTAGCCATGGCTCCCCATTCCTTCTCTGCCAACCCCTGTTAACCATTAACTCACTGTCCTGTCTCTGTGGATTTGTCTGTTCTGGATGTTTACATGCTATATGACCTGTATGTCGCTTCTCTTCCTGAGCATCATGTTTTCAAGGTCCATCCACATTGTAGCGTGTCAGTACTTCCCTCCCTTTTAGGGCGTAATAATATTCCAGTGTGCTGGGCTGGGGGCACATTCGTTTATTTCTAAGCCCCATGGTCTCCTGCCTGAACCAGAAAAATTGCCACTGCCCTCTGCTGCCACCAGTCTGTTCTCCCCGCAGCAGCCGCCAGAGGGCACAAGCGAGCACCAGAGTCTGATTCCTGCCCTCTACCCATAGCCCTCCAGGACTCCCACCTCCCAGAGGGTAAAAACATGGGGAGTACTCCCAGTGGCTGCCAAGGCCCTGCAAGACCTGCCCCATCCCCTCCCTGCTCTTTCCTCCTCCCTCTCTCCCTCTCCCTCACTCTGCTGCAGTCACAGAGCCTCCATGCTGTTCCTTCAACACTCCAGGCATGGTCCTGCCCCAGGACCTTTGCTCATACTGTTTTCCCCACCTGGAATGTCCTTCCTCCAGACACCCACATCACTCTGCCCCCGATCTTCAGGTCTCTGCTCTGCTGCATCCTTATACATATGAAATCTGTGCCACCATCTGTCCCCCAATGCTCCCAGCCCCTAATCCCATTTCAGCTTTCTCCACAACACTTCTCACCATCTGACATACTGTATTCATGCTTCCCCTGGCTAGCCCCACCAGGACAGGGACGATTGTTCTGTGTCCCCAGCCCTCAGTCAATGTCGGGCAGACTGCTCACGAGATACCTGTGGGACAGATGAATATCATACACCTTCTAGAAATCTAGAGTTATTTACTTACTTTTAGTAATCTCTAGCTCAAATGTGGGGCTCGAACTTGATCCTGAGATCAAGACTTACATATTCTGCTGACTGAGCCAGCTCCTAGAACACTTTTTTTAAATAAATTTTTTTAATTTTTTATAAACATATAAAGTATTTTTATCCCCAGGGGTTCATGTCTGTGAATCGCCAGGTTTACACACTTCACAGGACTAACCATAGCACATACCCTCCCCAATGTCCATTACCCCACCCCCCTTTCCCAACCTCCCTCCCCCCAGCAACCCTCAGTTTGTTTTGTGAGATTAAGAGTCACTTATGGTTTGTCTCCCTCCCAATCCCATCTTGTTTCTTTTCTTCTTTTCCTACCCTCCAATCCCCCATGTTGCATCTCCACTTTTTTTTTTTAAATGATCACATCATAGGTTCTTACTCCATTAGCACTGTGAACATTCAGAACCCGATCATGCTCTAAAATGGGGTGATGCTGGGCACTTTGGGGTGTCCTGGGCACCAGGGGTGTTGAGCGGCATCCCCAGTCCTTACCCACTTGATGCCAGGGGTGCGCCCAGTTGTGACAACTACAGATGTCCCCAGACACGGCCCAGTGCCCCATGAGGGACAAAATTGCTTCTGGAGGCTACCTGCTGAAGCGGCATGAGCCTTCCCCATTCCACCTCAAAAAAGGAGACTTAATAGGCAGCATGTTGTACATAAGGTTCTTCTCACTGGGGTCTCTACATGGGGCTTTGATTAGAGCCCTTGGTGGGCTCTATCCTCCCTGTCTTCTGGGGGACATCACACATCCCAGGGTCCTGGGGCAACCCTGAGTTACAATCATGCTGCTATCATGAAATTAACATGCATTTTGCTTTCCAAATCATCCTGGTTTGCACTCTGGTAGACGGAAGCATCCACGGGAGCTGGAATCAGGCACAGTGTATGACTCAGCAATTCCCCTCCGAGGTATGCACTCAACAGAAATGCTGCTGGGACATGTGCTAGAATGTTCCACGGCAGCGTTAGTCATAACTGCCCCAAACTGAAAACACCCGAATATCCACCAACTGTGAAACGGGCAGATACATTGTGCCAGGGTCTCGAAAGGAAAATTCAGCATTGAGAAGAGCCCATGCAGCATGTTGGAACATATATAAAATTCACACGGGGCACCCCGTTAATCTAATGTCGTTAGAAGACAAGATGGTGGTTGATTTGGGGTGGTAGCAACTGGAAGAGACACAGGGGCGTTTCTAGGGTTTCCGAAGGCTGGTCACAGTCCATATTTTAAGGATTTATTTATTTCCTTATTTATTTATTTTGAGAGAATGAGCGAGCACACTTGGGTGTTGTGGGGGGAGAATCGCAAGCAGTCTCCCCACTGAGCCTGCGGGGTTCTATCCCAGAACCCTGAGATCATGACCTTAGCAGAAATCAAGAGTCAGATGCTTAGCCCACTGACCCCCACAGTCTGTATTTCAATTTCATTAATTTTAATTCATTAGTTGATTCATTTTAATTAATTTTCATTGGTTACCATGCTGTGCTTAGTGTCTGAAAGCCGTCAGATGTTTTTACATTCGACTTATGCCCTTTCTGTATATTGGTTAAACTTCAGTCACAACTTTGGCAACATAAAGTGTTCCCATTTGGATGATAAATCATAGGGACACCCTTCTCCCGGAGGAGGGGATGGCAAGCTGCCACTCCAAGCCCAGACCCACCCTACTGTCTGTTTTTGTATGCCCCAGGAGCTAAAAGTGGTTTTTACATTTTTAAAAAGATCTATTTCTTTATTTTGAGTGAGTGAGAGAAAGACACGAAAGGGTGGAGGGAGGAGGGGCAGGGGGAGAAGGAGAAAGAGAATCTCAAGCAAATTGTGTGCCGATTGCGGAGCCCCCACGCAGACTCTCACAACCCTGAGATCATGACCTGAAACCAAGAGTTGGGGTTCAACCGACTGAGCCACCCAGGAGCCCCTGGTTTATTACATTTTTAAATGGTTGGGGGCAGGAATATTTCATGTCTTGGGGAAATCGCATTAGAGGCCAATGTTAGTGTCCATCAGTAAAGTTTTATTGGCACACAGCCACGCCCACTTGCGTAGTCTGTCTGTGGTTGCTTACATGGTACCATGGCAGAGCTGAGAAGCTATGGCTGAAATTGTGTGGCCCAAAAGGCTGAAATGCTTTCTACTTGGCCCTTTAAGAAAAAGTCAACAGGGGCACCTGGGTGGCTCAGTGGGTTAAAGCCTCTGCCTTCAGCTCAGGTCATGATCTCAGGGTCCTGGGATCGAGCCCTGCATCGGGCTCTCTGCTTGGCAGGGAGCCTGCTTTTTCCCTCTCTCTCTGCCTGCCTCTTTGCCTACTTGTGATCTCTCTATCAAATAAATAAATAAAAATATTAAAAAAAAAAGAAAAAGTCAACAAGGGCATCTGGGTGGCTCAGTCGGGGAAGCGTCTGCCTTCTTTCTGGTCAGGGAACCCTGCTTCTCCCTCTCCCTCTGCTCCTCCCCTCTGCTCCTGCCCTCTCTCTCTCTCTCAAATAAATAAATAAAACCACTTTTGCTCATTGAAAGCTTTCTCATCTTATGGGTAACAGGTTTGTTTTTTTTTTTTTAAAGATTTCATTTATTTATTTGTCAGAGAGAGCACAAGCGGGCGGGGGTGGGGCAGGGGCTGGGGGGAAAGCAGCGGGCAAAGGAAGGAGCCTGACGCGGGACTCGATTCCAGGACCCTGGGATCACGACCCATGCTGCAGGCAGAGGCTTCACCGACTTGAGCCACCCAAGCATCCCGCAGGAAACAGTTTTAAGAGTCACCTCCTCGGGGCACCTGGGTGGTTCAGTGGGTTAAGCCTCTGCCTTTGGCTCAGGTCATGATCTCAGGGTCCTGGGATTGAGGCCCGAATCAGGCTCTCTGCTCAGCAGGAAGCCTGCTTCCCCCTCTCTTCTGCCTGCCTCTCTGCCTACTTGTGATCTCTGTCTGTCAAATAAATAAATAAACTCTTAAAAAAAAAGAGTCACCTCCTCCAGGCAGGCTAGATCCTATCCCTGCCCTGTTCTGCTATCTCCTTTGTCCAGTCTATCTCTCCCTCCAAGCCCAATTTGAAAACTTCAATTTGGGGAAATATTTGATCAACTATTTCCTCCAGCTAGTCAGCTCCCCGAGGGCAGGGAGGGACTCTCCCAGAAGATAACGGAAAAAAACCTAGGAGCTCCTGGTCCGAGGGTTGTGAAGAATTCGAGGCAAAAATAAGGCTGCACAACGGATGGGTGGATTGGGGGCCCTGGAAAGTCCCCGGGCTGGAGGTCCTAGGGGCAGGTTAAAGACAAAGAAATGCAAAACAGTTGGCCAAGGGCTAATCAAAGCCCCAAGGGCCTGTTGGGTGTCCTCACAGAGGCGGGCTGAAGAGGAGGAGGCAGTCACCTTAACTCGTCCTCCCGGACTCACTGTAAGTCTCTGTGACCTGGGGCGTCACCCATGGGCGAAACCCCTCCGAAGGGTTAGACACAAGGCTGTCTTTTTCCTTAAAGCCTCTGCAGAGTTCAGTGACCCTGCACACGGGCTTTGCCCTGGAACGGCTGTTCTCACCCCTTAGCTTTGCCAGATTTCCCTAAACTGGTTTGCCGGACCCTCCCTGGAGCACAGTGTGTCTGTCCCTAAGGCTGCTTGGGGAGGATGCAGGGCAGCACTACTTTCTCGGGACTTGAAGGCAACGCGGGCCGTCTTGCCCAAGAGCACACTGAAGACCTATTTGCTAGCCATGCTGGACCCAGGGAGAAGAGAAAAATCCGGACTACGGGTTCTGTCTTGGTGTATAAACCCGATGTCTTGGGACGCCTGGGTGGCTCAGTTGGTTAACCATCTGCCTTCAGCTTCGGTCATGACCTCCTGCTCGTGTTCTCTTGCGTGCTCTCTCTCTCTCTCTCAAATAAGTAAATAAAATCTTAAAAAAAAATAAAAATTTCATGGGACGCCTGGGTGGCTCAGTTGGTTAAGCAGCTGCCTTCGGCTCAGGTCATGATCCCAGCGTCCTGGGATCGAGTCCCACATCCGGCTCCTTGCTCGGCAGGGAGCCTGCTTCTCCCTCTGCCTCTGCCTGTGCTTGCTCGTTCTCTCTCCCTCTCTCTGACAAATAAATAAATTAAAAAAAAAATAAAAATTTCATGTCTTGTTCATCATGGACATTTATGCATTTGTTTTGATTTTTTTGAATTGGTGTTAACAGAAAGTAGTGTTAAAACGTGAACCTGGTGATTGAAGCTTTTTTTTTATTTTTATTTTTTTATTTTTTTTAAAGATTATTTATTTATTTATTTGACAGAGAGATCACAGTAGACAGAGAGGCAGGCAGAGAGAGAGAGGGAAGCAGGCTCCCTGCTGAGCAGAGAGCCCGATGCGGGACTCGATCCCAGGACCCTGAGACCATGACCTGAGCCGAAGGCAGCGGCTTAACCCACTGAGCCACCCAGGCGCCCGTTTCTTTTTTTTTTTTTTAAGATTTTATTTATTTATGGGGGGGGCACAAGTGGGTGGAGGAGCAGAGGCAGAGGGAGAAGCAGACCTCCCACCATGACCTCATCACAACATTATCCCATTAAAACCCTTATCTCCAAATACAATCCAATTCCTAGGTACTGGGGGTTAGGACTTAAGTATATTATTTTGGTGGTGTGAGGGGGGACACAATTCAGCCTATAACAGGAGTAAATCCTTTTTTTTTTTTTTTTTAAACAGGAGTAAACTCTTTTTATTTATTTATTTATTTATTTATTTGTCAGAGAGAGAGGGAGAGAGAGAGAGCGAGCACAGGCAGACAGAGTGGCAGGCAGGGGCAGAGGGAGAAGCAGGCTCCCCGCCAAGCAAGGGGCCCGCTGTGGGACTCGATCCCAGGACTCTGGGATCAGGACCTGAGCTGAAGGCAGCCACTTAACCAACTGAGCCACCCAGGCGTCCCATAAACTCTTTTTTTTTTTTTTTTTTTAAGATTTTAAAAATTTATTTGACAGACAGAAATCACAAGTAGGCAGAGAGGCAGGCACAGAGAGAGGGAGGCTCACTTAACTTCTGTGAGCCTCAGTTTTCTCCAGCACAAAGGAGCTTAGCCAAAGCCCAGGGTGGAAGGAGGATTAAGTTAATTAATTGATTGAAAGGGCGGTGGCCAACATCCCGTAAGCACTCAAAGCGCATCAAAAGGCAGATCCGAGAAGCATGCAATGGCGGCCACTGGTCAGCAGGGGTCGCTGCCGTCGCCTCCTCGACGTCCCAGCCTCTGGGCTGGCGCATGCGCAGCTGAGCCTCCCTGCAGAGGTCACTTTTTTCTCATGGTTCTTCCCCACCCTTTACCTCGGCCTGTATTTACTACTGCAGACCCTGAACCCGGCGGTGGCTGCTTTCGCTGTCTGCTGAAGCCCAATTCCTTCCCCAGGCTTCTGCTGAATGTGGGTCTGGGAATAGCGATGGGGACAGGTAGCCCGCCAACACCTGGTCCCCTCTCTGCAGCTGTGGGACAGAAAACCTCTCCATGAAGGGTCGCTGTGGACGGAAGGACTTCAATCTCACTATTCTTCTTAAAGTCAGCCCTGCTCGTTTAAGTTACGCTAAATTGAATTTTCGTCATAAGCATTTCATTCACTTGAGAGCAAATTGACCCCCCTTTTAATGAAAACCTTTGCTTTTTGTCAATGAAATGCCCCAATTTGCAAGGAAGTGCTGTGAAGTGCCTGATACCGAGCCCAGGGCGCAGTAGGTCGCCAATCCATTCAAAGATTAAAATTTATTAAGAACGGGAAACTGTACACTGAAAATGTGTCCTTCGAGGTCGCCTGGGTGTGGCTCAGTCGGTTAAGCGTCTGTCTTCAGCTCAGGTCATGGTCCAGGGTCCTGGGGATTGAGCCCTGTGGCCAGGGGGGAGACTGCTTTTCCCTCTCCCTCTGCTGCTCCCACTGCTTGTGCTATCTCTCTCTTTTTGTCAAATAAATAAATAAAATCTTTAAAAAAAAAAATCCCACAAAAAATCCCCGTGTGCTTCAAATGGCACATACATTTGCCTTGTAAAGATTAACATCAAACGTGTCATGAACACAGATGCTGGTGCTTAGAGCCTCCGAATTAACCCCCAGTGTAAAGGCTGTCAGGGCTGGACAGTGCTTTCCAATGCCAAATGTGCAAGGAGGGGTGCACAGGCTTCGAGTTGAGATTCCAACGTGCGTTGTTTTCTGAAGATGCACAGCTTCCCTTCTCCCAGAGATGGGGAAGGAGGGAGGGAAGCAATGCAGTCCCTCTCTTTTTGACAGTGTGAGTGTAGGGGAAGATTTATCTTGGGGGTGATTTTTTTTTGTTTGTTTGTGTGCTAATGAGAATACCATTCATGGGTGATACAAGAAAGACTTCCTACCAGTCACTCTGTACCAAGCATTGAACTTGGCTCATTATAAAGAATAAAGATGCTGAATGGAATGTCAGTTTGCTCCCTCGAGCCAAAGATCTGAGATACAATAGATTGTTAGGGTCAGATTAGGACACAAATGCAAAATAGACTTGTGAACGTCTGGTTAGGGAGGAAATGAAATAGAAAATGAGGTTGCACCTGGAAAGCGCTGAGCCCGGTGCCTGAGACACGGCGAACTGCGTCTCTGAAATAAACGTTGTGCTAATAGCAGAGACAGCCAATTAAGATAGCTGGTGTGATTATCCCTTTGAATGTCTGTCATCTCACCCTCCCGCGGTAAGGTAGCACCGATGACCCCATTTTACAGATGAAGAAACTGAGGCACGAGAAATCCAAGGATCTGGTGTAAGCACAGGTGAAGTGGGAGAGACGGTCAGGTGTTCTGGGGGTTCTCACAGCGTCGCCGCTTACAGGATTCTTGGTGTAGTGGATGGTCCATCTGTCTTTCTGGGATAAATGATTAATACCTGTTTTCAAAAAAGATTTTTATTCTGAAGTAATTATAAGGCAGACGATTACAAAAATAGTACAGAGACGTCTCGAGGATTCTCGCTCCACCCTCCTCGGTGGTTTCATCTTACATAATTGCAAAACCAGAAAACTGGCTGGCGTGCAATCCATAGACCCTTTTCACACTGTGAAGTGCTTTTAGCAGAAGTGCTTGGCATTGCGCAAGCTGCGATAGTCCCCACGATTAATATTCTCAGCTAGAGCAGCGCTTTTCTCCCAAGGCTCCTCAGTACAGCATGCCGGAGGCCTGTCCCCACCTCTGGGTGGACCACCACCGCCTCCGGGAAGTCCCACGGCCGCACCTTCGCCGTAAGGGTTAACCGGAGGAGCCCTTCCTTGCGCCTGCGCGGGGCGTTCCTTGTCGCCCCGCCCCCGCAGCGCGGTCAGATGACCCACCCAACCGGCTTCTGCCTATAAAAGGCCAGGTGTTGACGTCAACGTTCTCTTCCGCCGTCGTCGCCGCCATCCTCGGCGCGACTCGCCTCGCTCGGATCTGCTTGGGAGAATCCACCGCCATCCGCAACCATGGTGAGCAGCGGCGGCCGGCTGGGGGCCTGGGAGGGCGGCGGAGTCCCCGCGGGAGCGGCGCTCTCGGGCCTGGAGCGCTGGCGCCGTCCGAACATGGAGGAGACATGGCGGCGCCGGCGGGCCCGGGGGGTGGGGTGGGGAGGAAGCGGCCGCCGCCATGTCTGCGCGTCGCGCCGTTCGCCGAGCCCCTTCCCCGCTTCCGGGGACGCCGCTTGCGGGACCCCCGGCCGGAGCTGGGGCCGTGGCGGGGGCGGGGGGAGGTCGTGCTGATGTGGCAGACGCCGTCATGGCGGGCGCTGTGCGGGGAGCGGGGCGAGGGCGAGCCGCTTTATGTAACCCGCGGGTCGCGAGCAGGGCTCGGCTTTCTGCCGGGGTCGCCGGGGCAGGGAGGTGGCAGGACGGGGGTGGGCGCGCGGGGCGGAGACGGGCTTCCCGCGCCGGCGCTGGGCCGTCGTGGGCGCTTGCCGCCCTCCCTGCGCGGTCCCTGCGCGCGGCTGACAGCGGGGGCCGCAGGCCGGGGCGGGCGACCGCGTGGACCGCGCCAGCTCCCCGCCCGCCCGCGGCGCCGTTTGGCCCCCAGCTGGAGGGGTGACCTTGCCTCGCACGGAGGGCCTTCGCTGGGGGGGGTGGGGTTTTCGGGGCGTCCGCCGTCCTGCGCTGGCCACTGGGCTGCCGCAGCCCACGACGTGCGGTGTCCCGCTGGGGACCTGGTGTCCGCCTCCCGGAGTCGGGCGAGTGACATCTCTACGGGGGTGTCAACCCGCAGACGGGGCGTCCGGACGGCCGGCGCGGTGTCCCAGCGGCCGCGCTCCAGTCCGGGCCTCGGCAGCCCCCACCCGGGGAGCCCCAGACCCAGGTCCCGTGGCCGCGGGCTGGCCTGAGCTCCCCCTCCTCTGCCCAGGTGAACTTCACCGTAGACCAGATCCGGGCCATCATGGACAAGAAGGCCAACATCCGGAACATGTCCGTCATCGCCCACGTGGACCACGGCAAGTCCACGCTGACCGACTCGCTGGTGTGCAAGGCCGGCATCATCGCCTCCGCCCGCGCTGGGGAGACCCGCTTCACGGACACACGGAAGGACGAGCAGGAGCGCTGCATCACCATCAAATCCACGTGAGCTGGCTGCTGCCCCGGGGCGGGGCGGGGCGGGCGCAGGCCCGAGCTGCTGGTCCGGGGGAGCCGGGGACATGACCTGAGTGCCTTGGGGTCTGGGAGGGAGGAGGCGGATCAGTCCCACGAAGAAAAGTGTGGCCAGGGAGGCCTGGTGTTGGGGCCTGGGGTGCTTCGGAGAGGCAGGGGCTTAGCCCGGTGGCCTCCCCGTTTCAGGACTGCGGGGCTCTTGGCACTGTGAGAAGTCTGGGCCAGTGCCACTGGCATCGAGCCACTTCGTGTCCTGCCGTGTGTGTGTCCCCCCAGTGACCATCTTTAGTCTTAGGTGTCCGCTGAGGGAGCTTCTGGAGCAGGGACTGTAGCAGCCGTTGCTCTCAGGGGGTAGTTCGGGAGGTTCTCTGGGTGGTTCCGAGACTGACTGCAGTGGGGGGCAGGGGGAAGAGTGGAAGGTAGTTCGCGGTTTTCAGGTCTTGTTGTGTCATTTGGTCAGTATTTGGAGTCAGGTGTGTTGGGCCTGAGAGGAACCAGGACGAGGGGGCTGGACAGGCAGGCGTTTGCAGCTGGTACTCAGGGTAGGGAGGTGGGCCTCCGGCCTCCTGGCTGAGGGCAGAGCCTCTTGGGTGGGTCGGCTTTTCTGCTTGAGAAGTCGGAATCCCTTTTGTAGGGCGGAGTAATTAGCAAGGAGAGGAAGCAGCACCTTACTGAGAGGTATAAAAAGGGCGTGCTGACTCCTGGGGCAGGTCTGGGTTTATTCCCGGTGTTCGGGGAGGACAGTGGAGATGTGGGTTCCGTCCACCCAACTTGCCCCAATCTCCTCAGGGCTATCTCCCTCTTCTATGAGCTCTCCGAGAACGACTTGAACTTTATCAAGCAGAGCAAGGACGGCTCCGGTTTTCTGATCAACCTCATCGATTCCCCTGGGCATGTGGACTTCTCCTCGGAGGTGACTGCCGCCCTCCGTGTCACCGACGGTGCCTTGGTGGTGGTGGACTGTGTGTCTGGTAAGCAGTAGGTCCCTGCACGTGTGGTTTGGGATCCTGCTCCCCCCGCCGCCCCCCACTGATGGAGACGCCCGTTCCCAGGTGTGTGCGTGCAGACAGAGACGGTGCTGCGGCAGGCCATTGCCGAGCGCATCAAGCCTGTGCTGATGATGAACAAGATGGACCGGGCTCTGCTAGAGCTGCAGCTGGAGCCCGAGGAGCTCTACCAGACCTTCCAGCGCATCGTGGAGAACGTCAACGTCATCATTTCTACCTATGGGGAGGGCGAGAGCGGACCCATGGGCAACATCATGGTAGGTCATTTGCCTTTTGCGGTTGAGGGTCTCAGCTGGCTTGCTGTTTGCCCCCGATTCCAGGGCTTTGTTCCGTCTCCCTTGGAGGGGCCTTAGTTGTTGAGCACACTGGAAGGGCTGGGACCTCTCTTGGTGGGAGGGTGCAGGCCCTGGGGCTGTCATGATTCTAGGCTCTCCTGGGTATTCTGGGTAGTTGTGCAGGTAGGTTTATTGCGGAGCTTGGGCTGTTTTTAATCGGGTCTCACTTGTGCTTTTTGGAGGGGCTGTGGGCTGGTGGGTGGTCCTGCGCTCACACACCCCGCTGCCAGAGAGCATGGAGCAGAGTTGGGCCTTAAAAATGATGACTAAAATTTCTTCACTTTGACCTGATGGCTGTTGAAGAAATCAGACGTCTGAGGCCCACAGTACCCAGGGGCTTTGTGCTTTCTGTGCAGCTGTTTCCGCTCATAGCATTTTCTCATCCTTGCAGATCGACCCTGTACTTGGGACTGTCGGCTTTGGGTCTGGGCTCCATGGTTGGGCCTTTACCTTGAAGCAGTTTGCAGAGATGTATGTGGCCAAATTTGCTGCCAAGGGCGAGGGCCAGCTGGGGCCTGCTGAACGGGCCAAGAAAGTGGAAGACATGATGAAGAAGCTGTGGGGTGACCGGTGAGCACTGTAGGGGAGGTGGAGGGGCGCCCCGTGGTACTCCTGTGCCTCAGCAGGGATCCGGTGGCAGTGGTGGCGATGTGGCTGGGACCACCAGAGGTCTGTAGGCGCCTCCTGCCGTAGTTGACTTGGTGGATACTTCTTTGCCAGGTATTTTGATCCAGCCAATGGCAAATTCAGCAAGTCAGCCACCAGCCCCGATGGGAAGAAGCTACCACGGACATTCTGTCAGCTTATCTTAGACCCTATTTTCAAGGTGAGCTGATGAGTTCATCGCGGATGTGCCTCCCCTGGGCTCTCTGTCCTTGGTCCTGGTGGCTCCCGAATCTGTTCCCTACCTCCTGTGGCTGGGCAGAGCTGGGTTGAAAAGTGGGTGGGGGGGGAGGGTGAGGTAGGTTCAGCCCCCCAGGGCTCTACTCTGCCAAGCTAGCCACTGAGGTTGGTGGGTGGAGGGGAGACTAAAAGTGGGAGCTTTGTTAGCAAGTGTTAAGCGTTTGTAAATTGAGCGCTTTTGTGGTTTAGGTGTTAGAATAGCACCTGTCCTGTTTCTCCCAGGATTGTGTGGTGAGGCCCTTAAAGCTGTGCTCTTACAGATTTTTGGAGCACTGTCCTCGCCTTGCCAGTGGCTTAGGATTGCTGGGCAGGAGGCAGCCATAGGTTTCCTGTTTTGTTCCCAAACCTACTGTGTTTGTGTAACTCAGGTGTTTGATGCGATCATGAATTTCAAGAAAGAGGAAACGGCAAAGCTGATTGAAAAGCTGGACATCAAGCTGGACAGCGAAGACAAAGACAAAGAAGGCAAACCACTTCTGAAGGTGAGTGTGGGTGGGCCCCTTGGGGGTTGCTGCTGGCCCTGCCCTCTGGTGCGTCAGTGGCTGGCTGTCACCGGACCCAGCCCCCATCACCAGCAGGGCATGTCAGGAGACCTGCGGTGCTGGCCTGTCTGGCAGGAGCAGGTTGGGATTCTGAAGGCCATGGGCCTTGCCTGAGTTTTGCGTTTCCTGCCGCAGGCTGTGATGCGCCGCTGGCTACCCGCCGGGGACGCTTTGCTGCAGATGATCACCATCCATCTGCCTTCCCCCGTGACAGCCCAGAAATATCGCTGTGAGCTCTTGTACGAGGGGCCCCCGGATGACGAGGCAGCCATGGGTAGGTCAGGTTCATCTGTGCCCTGGCTGCAGAGCGCTGGTTCCTGAGAGCTGTCTGCGGCGGTGGCGGGAAGGCAATGCTCGTTGCCAAGTCCTGGGGTCATGGTTCTGAAAGTGAGCTGCAGAGGAATCACACAGTTCCCTTTGGGGATTTCTTTCTTTTCAGGCATTAAAAGCTGTGATCCCAAAGGTCCTCTCATGATGTACATTTCGAAAATGGTGCCGACTTCTGACAAAGGTCGATTCTACGCCTTCGGTCGTGTGTTCTCGGGGCTGGTGTCCACTGGCTTGAAGGTCAGGATCATGGGGCCCAACTACACCCCGGGGAAGAAGGAAGACCTGTACCTGAAACCTATCCAGAGGTGAGGTGCTCAGGGCTCCTGGGTGTGCCAGGCTGGTCTGTCCCCCACACCAGTCCCGAGCTTCCTTCACAGGGAGGGTGGCAGCGTGTAGTGTGGCCCAGAGAGCAGGGAGGAACTCAGGTGAGGGAGGGCCTTCTCTGGATGATGCATGCCCAGAAGCAGGGGTTGGAGCTCTAGTTTGGGCTTGGACACGTGTCCCTAAGCTCGAGGTGCTAGCAGCAGCAGCTTGGTCGCGTCCCTAGAGAGAGCTGGCAGAGACTCCAGAGGCCCTGTCTACTGGTGTTAGTCCCGAGTCTGGGTGGGGGTGGGAGGAAGACCGACCTCTAGCTCCTTGGGGCCTTGATTTTCATCAGCTCTCAGGTTCCCGAGACACTCCTGTTAGCCTTGAGTTGGGTGTGGAGCTCCATAGAGGAGGTGGGAATCAGCAGGTAGCTTTCTGCTTTGGTGTGCAAGAACTGGGACTCCTTGTCATGGGAACTTGGGTTGCAAGGTGAAGCCAGGGCCTGAGGCTCTGGGGGTGGGTGCACACTGCTGCTGTCAGGACGGCCACAGGCTCCAGAAGGGAGGGAGGCCATTTTTGGCCATTTGGGGATCTCTGGTGTATTGGTGCTTGTCTTATCGCCCCAGGACAATCCTGATGATGGGTCGTTACGTGGAGCCCATTGAAGATGTGCCTTGTGGGAACATTGTGGGTCTGGTGGGCGTGGACCAGTTCCTGGTGAAGACTGGTACCATCACCACATTCGAGCATGCTCACAACATGCGGGTGATGAAATTCAGCGTGAGCCCTGTCGTCCGCGTGGCTGTGGAGGCCAAGAACCCGGCTGACCTTCCCAAGCTAGTGGAGGGTCTGAAGCGGCTGGCCAAGTCGGACCCCATGGTGCAGGTGGGTGGGTGCGGGCCCCGGGGGAAGGCTTGCCTGTAGGAGCGCTTACTGGGTGGCCTACAGGCAGCTTCTACGACAGTTAGGGGGAGTCATACTTGGAAAACGGGGTGTGGTGAGCACATTTCTTGGGGTTTCTTGCCCGGGAATCAGGTTTTCTGATTCTGAAAGAAGGTTTTCTTTCGTATGTTAGATTTTTGCAGGCTGTTTGTAGAGCTGGTTGCTCTGGGATGTGATGCTGAGAACCAGCACAACACACACCCGTGAGAGCTCTTGCTATTTTTTGTGACCCCTGAGTTACCAGAAATCCCTGTTTTGAGGAAGTCTGCATTCTCCCAACCGTAGGGAAGCCTGGAGCCTGCTTTCCACCCATTCCCTAAAATTTTCCTGGGATCCCTGAGTGCCCGGGGGCTAACTCTTGGGCCCGTTGCAGTGCATCATTGAGGAGTCTGGGGAGCACATCATCGCAGGGGCTGGGGAGCTGCACCTCGAGATCTGTCTGAAGGACTTGGAGGAGGACCACGCGTGCATTCCGATTAAGGTGAGGCCTGGGTCTGGGCTCAGATGGAGGGCTGCGGTCCCCCAGCAGGGCAAGTAGGGATGGCGTAGTCAAGGGTCTTTTGTCCTTCCTTGGTGTGTTTTTTCAGATAAAACATTATTTAGGAAACAGTTCACTTTTGTCTTGAAGGACTTGTTTCTTTCCAGGTGATAAAAACTTGTAAGGCAAGTTTCTAAAGTTAACATCACTTAGGTTTATGTAGCCACCCTTGGGTCTGTTGACTGCCCTGCTCTTACCTGCTTTTGCAAGGAATTGAGTTTGTCATTTGTATATGGTGCTACGCCTGTGAATTCTGATCAGGACCCTGTGTTTTCTTGGGAGGTCCCTGCCAGGCCTGACTTTGACACTTCCTTTACAGAAATCGGACCCCGTAGTCTCCTACCGCGAGACCGTCAGTGAGGAGTCGAACGTGCTCTGCTTGTCCAAGTCCCCCAACAAGCACAATCGGCTGTACATGAAGGCACGGCCCTTCCCTGATGGCCTGGCCGAGGACATTGACAAGGGCGAAGTGTCTGCCCGCCAGGAACTCAAGCAGCGGGCCCGCTATCTGGCCGAGAAGTATGAGTGGGATGTGGCTGAAGCCCGTAAGATCTGGTGCTTTGGGCCCGACGGCACCGGCCCCAACGTCCTCACCGACATCACCAAGGGTGTGCAGTACCTCAATGAGATCAAGGACAGCGTGGTAGCCGGCTTCCAGTGGGCCACCAAAGAGGTGAGCTGCGTGGGTGTCCAGTGGAGGATGCGACAGTTGGCTGTGGGTTCTCAGACAAGCCAGGGAGGCTCGCAGTCTTTTGGGGGTATCTTGGGGTTACCTGTCCTTGGCGGAGCGAGGCCGTGGTCTTGCTTTCTGAGAAGGGGGTCCTAGGGCGGTGGAGGCGGGCAGAACGCGGCCTGTCCATCCGGGTGGAGACCTGGAGGCACTGGTATAGCACTGGGGTCCGTCCTGGTCCGTCCTGGAAGGAGGGGCTGCAGTAGTCGCAGGATCTTGATGGTGGTCTTGGCTCCTTCTGCAGGGGGCTCTGTGCGAGGAGAACATGCGTGGTGTGCGCTTCGATGTCCACGACGTGACCCTGCACGCGGACGCCATCCACCGCGGGGGTGGCCAGATCATCCCCACTGCCCGCCGCTGCCTCTACGCCAGCGTGCTGACCGCCCAGCCCCGGCTTATGGAGCCCATCTACCTGGTGGAGATTCAGGTAGGGAGTTCGGGTTCTCTTAATTTTTATAGGTCCTGTTTCGTCTAATGGCTCCATGTAATAGATGTTCTTGCCTCACAGTGTCCAGAACAAGTGGTTGGTGGCATCTATGGTGTCCTGAACAGGAAGCGGGGTCACGTCTTTGAGGAGTCCCAGGTGGCCGGCACCCCCATGTTTGTTGTGAAGGCCTACCTGCCCGTCAACGAGTCCTTCGGTAAGTGGGGGCTCGGAGCACCCCTCAGACACCTGCTTATGGCTGGTGGGCCCCGGGGCAGAGCAGTAGTCTGACAGGCGGTTAAACCTGGTCCAGGATACCTCTGGACCTTGGCTCTAGCAAGGCCTGGAGCCGGTCTGCAAAGCGCCGGCCTGGCCCCACCCAGTCGGGAGGTGGGCGCAGCATGAATTGGTTCGTTCAGCATGCAGATCCCTGAAATGGTGACTCTGCAGGGGAAGAAAACCTTTGGATGTGTAATTTGGTGAAACATTAAGGTCAAGGCTAGTAGAGCAGTTGGTCTGTAGCCCAGGTTTATGCTGTGGGTGAGCAGAGGGACGCCCAAGAATGGCCAGCATGGCCTTACAGATGAGCAAAGCTTGGGTGAGCTACAGAGTTAGTTTTTTTTTTTTTTTTTTTTTTAAAGATTTTATTTATTTATTTGATAGAGATCACAAGTAGGCAGAGAGGCAGGCAGGGAAGCAGGCTCCCTGCCAAGCAGAGAGCCCGATGGCTCCATCCCAGGGACCCTAAGATCATGACCTGAGCCAAAGGCAGAGGCTTAACCTGCTTGAGCCACCCAGGCGCCCCAGAGTTAGGTTTAATGTGTGACCTGATCTGGGTTGACTAAGAGCTCCGGGATCTGTGCGCCTGCGTTGTCCCCACCTCCTCCGGACTTGGCCCTGGTGGTGGTGGAAGCACGTCTCCTGAGCTGGCTCATGAACCCTGTGCCTCCCCACAGGCTTCACTGCTGACCTGAGGTCCAACACTGGCGGCCAGGCCTTCCCCCAGTGCGTTTTTGACCACTGGCAGATCCTGCCCGGGGATCCCTTCGACAACACCAGCCGCCCCAGCCAGGTGGTGGCCGAAACACGCAAGCGCAAAGGCCTGAAGGAAGGCATCCCGGCCCTGGACAACTTCCTGGACAAATTGTAGGCAGCCCTCCCCTGCAGCCCACCACCCCGGGTGGGACTCAGCACAGCCCCTGCACCGGCTGACGACCGACCACAGCAACAAGCCCTCGCATTCTCCATGACACCTCGAGACTGTCCAGACCGGGGACGCTCCACCTGACAGGCTCTGGGGCCCGCTCAGTGCCATCACTCAGCGCGAACGCTTGATGCCGTCCCTCTAGGTATTTATTTCAAGATTTCAGAGGCAACAGAGATGCCCTGGCAGCAGGGACTGACTTGGCCGGTGTGGGTGGGGGAGGCGGGATGGGACATTCAACACTTTTCCATTTCAGAAACTTAAATGTCCAAAAAAAAAAAAAAACCCAACACAAAAAAAACACATTAAGAGGTTTATTTGGGTAAATGGCCCGTAGTGGATTTTCCCAAAGAAAGGGGGAAGGAACAAGCGGGTAGACCTCCTTGGACAGAAGCTAGAAGGCAGGAAACTTGGTGCGGTGCCACCGTGAGCACCTCCAGCTGTATTCGTGCCATTGGAATAATAAATTTGATACAGTGGTGACTTTGTGTGTCCATGTGACTTCGTCCTTGGTCTGGTCAGGCTGCAGTGGGCCCCCCTGGGCCAGTGTCCCCACTGTTGGTGATAACTGAAATGCAAAAGGTTCGACTCAATCTGGAAGTCTCCTTGGATGCCAGCCCCAGCTACGGAGGCCCATCCGCAGGCTGCCCTTCTGGCCCACGGGGCTACCCAGTGTGAAGGGGCCTCTTACCCGGACTCTGCAGAGTGGTGGCCACTGGGCCATGGGGCTGCTCAGTGCTCGAAGCGAGCTCTCTGCAGCCAGGGGCTGCATGTCTGCATGTGTACGCTCGGGCGTGAACGCATTTCCGGTCTGGTGGGGCCAGGGCCGCGGCACGAGCGTTCTGCCCCGTCTGCTCCTGTGGACTTAACTGCCCAGTGAGGGAAAGCCGCACAAGAAAGCCGCCTGCCAGGCAAGTTGTCTTCGCCAGCCAGATGGGTTATTCAGAAAAGTTAAAAGCGGCACATATACCTAATAGGTTTTTATCTTAACCTTAAAACATTTTAATCCTAGACCTCATGTAAGACGAAACCTTTGTACTCGGTCCATCTTCGTCTTCCTTGGATAAGTGACCGCCAGAACGCGCTGCTTCAACAGTGACGCGCTGCGGTGGGAGCGGTTTGGGACGTTTTTTTTGTGGGGGGACTTCGGGTGTTCACCGGCTTAAGGAACCCCGTTCACATTGAGAGGGCAGGAGCCTGGGTGTCCCAGAGGCACTGGACAGCTCCGCCCATCTATGGGTTGTCCTCTGCAAAGTCTCCCATCCCCACGTCTTTGAATGAAAAGGTCTTCAATGTTGGAAAATGTTCTTATTTAAAAACTTGACATTGCTTGACACGTGCACACATTTTTTGCACTTCTAAGCACTTCCGACTATTTGCAGAAAAGTGACGATGTGACAAAGGTACGCTAAGTGACAGTCCACTTGGTTTTCCGTACGAAAGCTCTCACGGTTTCAAGGGCCAGTCCAGGGATGCCACGTTGCATTTAGTATTGTGCATTTTTAAAGTCCAGTAATTTTGTTAAAAGAGTGTAAGTTGAGAAGATGAAGGTGCAATGGTTTTCAATTCTGAATTCATAACGTCATTTGGGGAATTCGGCTTATCACAGCACCTCTGCATTTTCAGTTGTAAAATTCAAAAGGATACCATTGGTCAGGGCTGTCCTGACGTGTACAACAGTCTGTGCCTACCCCCAGCAGCAGACCTCTCTGTCTGTCAAATAACCTTAAAAAAGTTTTTTTTTTTTTAAACATTTTATCTGACAGGCAGAGATCACAAGTAGGCAGGGAGGCAGGCAGAGAGGGGGAAGCAGGCTCCCGGCTGAGCAGAGAGCCCTATGCGTCGCTCGATCCCAGGACCTTGAGATGATGACCTGAGCGGAAGGCAGAGGCTTCAACCCACTGAGCCACCCAGGCGCCCCTAGAAGTGTTTTAATGGTAAACCCATTATGTGTTAACATTTTTTTAAAGATTTTTAAAATTTTACTTGGCAGTACAAGCAAGGGGAGTGGCAGGCAGAGGGAGAGGGAGAATCATGCTCCCCACAGAGCAGGAGGAGCCCAATGTGGGACTCAGGACCCTGAGGTCATGACCTGAGCTGAAGGCAGGCACTTAACCGACTGAGCCACCCAGGTGCCCTATGTGTTAACATCTTTATGAAGAAAAGTGCAACAAAAATCAGAATAGTATTAGGCTACCTTTTTGATCTGTGAAATGTCAGTCTTAATCTGAGGCAGCCAGTTTCACATACCTGCTGTGTTGTTTATGGTGATAATGCGGTTTTGGTTGGATTCTGTGGAGACAAGCCAGCTTCCTGCATTCCTGTGTGTGGAAAAGAGAAGCGCTTTAAAAATTAGTTACCGGGTAATTGTAGCTTTTTGATAGGACACCAAAACTCGACAAGTAATTTTTTTAAAGAATAATTATAATGTGAAAAAAAAATAATTATAATGCGGGATCTGAGACCATATTAATGAACTTTTTATTACTATTAAACTCCCTTGGAGTTTGCACTTTGCACTTTGAAGGCATCCTTGTGACCTGCATTGGTCCCTTGGACATACTGGTATATCAAGTTTGGTGCCCTTTCAGATGGTGACACATCTCATTAAAAAAAATTCAAAACTCCCATTTGTTAACAATTGCAACAAGGAAGTGAAGTATTTGAATTTTTTTCCCTTAAAAGCTAAAATTTAGGGGCACCTGGGTGGCTCAGTGAGTTAAGCCTCTGCCTTCAGCTCAGGTCATGATCTCAGGGTTCTGGGATCGAGCCCCACATTGGGCTCTCTGCTTGGCGGGGAGCCTGCTTCCTCCTCTCTCTCTCTGCCTGCCTCTCTACCTACTTGTGATCTCTCTGTCAAATAAAATCTTAAAAAAAAAAAAAAAACTAAAATTTACCATTGGCAACAAATCCTGTCAATTGTTTCCCTTGATGTGACAGATTGGATTTGTTTCTGAGAAAATGCCATATACCCAAGTCTAATGTTAAGTTTGTCAGGTTTTGTTTCCCCTCCAAGAAAAATGATTTTCCAACTCACTAAGTGTGGGCTACGCACAAGTGACTTTTTCCAAAAAATGCCGTATGGGAAGGGGAAGGAAGAAAAAGTATTCCGGAGAAACCTGACAGACGCTACCCGGAATCAGGTGACCAAGGTCAGCGTGAACAGCAATGTCATGTTCATAGTCTGGACCTGTGATATGGTGTCTTGAGAAGGGCTTTGGCCTTCCTCCCTAAAACCCATCACCCCAGTCTATGGGGGGAAAAAAGAGACAACCAGTTGAGAGACATTATACAAAATACTTGACCAGTTCTCCTTGACGTTGTCAAAGTCATCAAAAAAGGAGTCTGCGAAACAACCAAGAGGACCATAAGGACTGAATATATGGGATTCTGGATGGAATTGTGGGGCAGGAAAAGGATGTTGGGGAGAACAAATCTGAATGAAGAATGGACTTGGTTGTGCTGGTGCATTACTGTGGGTTCGTTACTTGTGGCAAGTTTCCCATACTGACGTCAGACGGGATGATGGCATCTAACGCAAGAAGTACTTAATTACCAGGGCAACGGCTCCTGGAGGAGGTCCCTGAAGCAAGAACGGAGGAAGGCGATCTCCAGGCTGAAGGGACAGCTTGAGCAAATACCTGGGTGGGGGTGCAATGTTCGAAGTCAGAAGGCAGGCAGGTGAGCTCGGAGCGGCGTGAGCTCGGGAGAACGGCGAGAGGTCAGGGTAGGTGGCGAAAGTCAAGCCTTGGGGTCTTCTGTCCGATGGTATCTGCAGTGGCTCAGCACTGGCTTTGGGTTCGCGTCTTCCCGGGGATGAACCTCAGCTACGCCATTTACTGGCTGTGTGACTTCGGGCGGGCTGCTTAGCCTCTCTGGGTCTCAGCGTCCCCATCTGCAGAACCGGAGGAATAGTAACAGCTCCCTGCGACTGCGGGCTGCTCCCTACTGACCAGCTGTGTCTCGAGGCGACCCGAGTCGGAAGAATCAAGCCCGCATGGCAACACCTGACCTCACTTGTATTTTTACTGATGCACTGGGAATGGGGGTAACATTTTAGAGGCGGAAACTGCAGTTCAGGGTCTAAATTGGTCCCGGGTCCACCGCAGGGAGCGGCCGTAGTTCGCGCTCAGGGAGGGCAGGAAGACAGACGTCGGCACCCCGCCCCGCGGCCGCAGGACCCGGGCCGGTGGAGAGCCGCGGCGCCGTCCAGGGGCCGGAAGTCGGTCTTCCGACTTCCTAAGTGTCGTCCTAAGTGACGTCCGTTTCAGCCAATCGCCGGCATAAAGGCGAGCCTGCCTGCCAGTGGCTACACGTCATCCGTATTCGGAGGACCGGACGCCAGCGGGCCGGGCCTGGAGTAGGTCGGGGGCGGGGCGTCGCGAGTGGCGGGGGCGCAGACCAATGGGAGGCGGGTACCCGCCTTCCGGGGGCGGGACCTTACTGACGCGGTGACGTCGACGCAGGTCGGCGCGTCCCGGCGGCCGAGGCGGCGGGGCTGGAGAGGGCGGCCGTGGCCAGCGCGGCAGAGGGCGGGCGGGGGCGCCGGGGCCGCGGACGGTGCGAAGTGGGCTGGGCCCTTGGCTGACGGCGGGCGGGGTAGGCAGAGGCGGCGATTCGGGGGCGCGGGGGGACGCTCGGAGACCCTTGGGACGAGCCGTCAGGAGAAGGGGCTGGGTCGGGGCTTGCGAGGGGCGTGGCGGCCTTGGGGACGCTCGAACCCGGATGCTGGGGGTTGGGGGGACCCTGGAGGGGCCTGTGGAGGGGCGATCGGGGTGCACCATGGAGCTTGTCCGAAGTCGGGGAGAGGACAATGGAGGAGACTCTGAGATGAGGCCCTTTGCGGCTGGGGGAGACGGGGTGCGGGCCTCTGCAGGGGTGCCATCGAGGAGCGGGGAAGCGGTTAGTGTTGCCGGACGTCGGAGATCGGGGGAGGCGGCCGTGGGCAGGGGGCTGGCCGGGGCTTGGAAGCCATTGTTCAGCTCCCGAGGAATTCAGCGCAGCGCTGAGGAAGGTGTTAAGAGGTCTGCGGAGGTCGGGGGCTTATGGGGGGAATGGGTGAGGACAGGAGGTGTTAGGGTCGCCGGTGGGCAGGGAGGTGGGGGTGTGGGTGCAACGACTTAGCAAGTTGGACAGGGTGAGGGAACCCCGGGGTTTGGGTGTGTGCAGAGCTGAGGGGCGGGGAGACTTGCAGGAATGTGGGTGGGGGGCTTTGGATGAGAAGGTCGGGAGAGGCAGAAAAGGGCTGGGGACAGTGTGTGGGGAGGCAGAGGTGTGGGCCTGGGGCAGTTTTGGGGCCAAGCCCGCACAGTGGGGCTGGCAGCAACTTTTCAGGTGGTGTAATTTCCAGGGGAGATAACGGGAATGAACCTGGCCGCCGCATGCATGTGCCCTTTATGAGGAGCTGGAACTTCGTCTGGGGGCAGGGTGGGGGTGGGGAGGTCGGGCCATGCAGCTAAGAGTAGTAGCTGACGTCTCACTTCTTTCCTATTTCCCTTACTCCTCCAGGGTCACAGCGAGGGGACTCCCTGAGATCCTGTCTCCAGCCTCGAGCGAGGGAAGGCCTCAGAAGGCAGATCGCCCACCATGTCCACGTTCAGGCAGGAAGATGTGGAAGACTACTATGAGATGGGGGAGGAGCTGGGCAGGTGAGCGGGACTGGCCGCCGGGGCTCCGGGGGGTGGGAGAGGGGCACTGTGGGGTTCCGAAGAGTATCCCTTAATCCTCCTCTCCGGGAGGGAGGAAGTCAGTGGCATGTGCTGGCCCAAGGAGTGTAGGCATTGGGGTCAGGTAGCCCTGTCCCCGCATTGTGGCTCTGACCTTCTCTGCGCCTTTCCTTTGGGGAAGAGTCGAATCAAGGGCACCGAGCACCTGCCAGAGTTCCTGCCCTGTGGCCTGAGCGCAGTGGTGGTCTGTTGGTCTGTCCTTCCGTTTAATCCTCTCGGGGGAGGTGATGGATTTTCGAGCACGTTTGCAGGAGAAGCCTCCTGTCCGGGCCCACGTCCCTGCCAACAGTTTAGCATTCTTGTGGGAAAGAGCAGAGGTTTCCCGTTCCAGCCAGGCGGCTGGTTTCCTGTCTGGCGGGGCCTCGGAGTGTCCCCCAAGAGCACGCGGCTCAGATTAGCCGGGCGCCATCCTTCCCCTCCCGCCCTCCCCCCCCAGCCTCAGACCTTATTTGGTTGAGTTCCCTGCTACCAGCCCCATGATGTCACCAAAAAGGAATGTAAGTAACTGAGTCCTGCCTCACGCCTGGGTTGAGAAAGTGTTTCAGGCTCATTTGGGATTCTGAAGTCCCTCCTTCAGGAATTTCCTTAATAGAGTGGTAGAGAACGTACTCCCCCTCCTCCCCAACCTCCCACCCCAGCCTTGTGTTTTATTGTTGGAAATGCATTAGGTCCTCCCGCTGAGGGTGGCTTGGCCAGAGTCAGCCGAGTGTCTCCTGTATGTTCTCCTTCATCCTCCGATCCCACTGTTAGGAATTGATTCGCCGGAATGTGTACACGGGCAGACTCGGTGACCTGAGAGTGGGGGTGCTGTAATCACGTAAGGATTGTACGGGAAGCCTCGTCAGTGGTCCTCCCAGCCCCACTGCCTCTCTGGAGCATCGTGCAGTCATCCCAGCGAGCCAGGCAGCACCTCGTATAATGTTGCCTCAGAAGTAGCTGGGTCCGTTTTAATAATTAATATGTTTAATTTAACGCAGTAGATTGGACAGTTACCATCTTGCTTGTAATCGTAACAGAAATCACAGGTGGAAAAATTTACTGCCTTTTCTGGATAGGAAGCCTCCTTTTTTATTTTTATTTTTTTTAAAGATTTTATTTATTTATTTGACAGACAGAGATCACAAGTAGGCAGAGAGAGAGAGAGGAGGAAGCAGGCTCCCCGCTGAGCAGAGAGCCCGATGCGGGACTCGATCCCAGGACCCCGGGATCATGACCTGAGCTGAAGGCAGAGGCTTTAACCCACTGAGCCACCCAGGTGTCCCTAGGAAGCCTCTTTAATTTGGTTGTGATACACACGCCCAGCACATCTCGGTTCGGACTGGCGTGCGGGCCGCGGCGTGGCCGGTGGCTGTCATCTTGGACGGCAGGGCTCCATCCGACGACCCTCAGCGCGCTGGGAGAGCTGAGGACAGCGCGCGCCGGGCCGCAGTTTGCGTGAGTTAGAGATGTCGTTCAGACGCCCCGACTCCTGTCTTTCTGTAACTTCCGTTCACCTACGAAGGGACCTGCGAGGCAGGTGCGCTTGCCCTCCCTGTTTTATAGAGAAGCAGAGGCGGAGAGGAGGGAAGCACTGCCCCATGGCCACGTGGGATTCCGGCCTTGACACCAAGCCCTGCTGGCTGCGAAGCTGGGGTGTGCTGGGAACCAGAGGTGGAGGTTTCTTTCTTCCTGGTTCAGCTTCACACTGATGGTCTCGGGAAATGTCAGTCTGTGGGTCGGCAAGGGTGGGCTTCGCTCTGGCTTCTGCTTCACGGAGTGGCCAGTGCCTCTGTTTGGACTTGGGCTGCCACAGCTGCTCAAGAGTACTGTGGGCGGGGGTGGGAGGTGGCTTTGAACAGCACAAGTTCTTGCTCTCCCCGGCCTAGAGGCAGGAGGTCCAAGCTCAAGGTGTCGGCAGGGCTGACTTCTCCTGAGGTGCCTGTCCTTGGCGTGCACATGATGACCGTCTTCTCCCCGTGGCCTTACAAGGCTGTCTGTGTGTCCTACTCTCCTCTTCTAAGGACACGGGTCAGACTGGATTCGGCCCACGCCTGTGAGCTCATTGGGGCTGAATCACCTCTTGAAGGCCCTGTCTCCAGATAGTCCCGCTCTGAGGAGCTGGGGTCTGACTTGGGCATGGATTTTGGGGGGACCCAGTTCGGCCTGTAATGGCATCTTTTTGCCTGTCCCTGTGAGCCCTGCCTTACTCCTCTTCGTCTGTTAGTTCAGCTTAGAATAAAGCAGGGAAAACCAGTCTTTACGTTTGAAAATGAGGCCCCACGTCCAGCACTTAGCCCAGTGCCATCGGCACGAGGTGAACGTTGGAATTCGGTGTCATTCCCGTCGGGGATTTGTTGTGGAGACTGGACGTGGGCCTGGAAGAAGGAGCTTGGCTGGTGCAGGCAGAAGAGAGGGGAAGGCGTTTCGGGTGGGGGAGAGTTCGTGGAGATGTGGAGGGGGCAGGAGCGAGAATGTGTCCGGGGGACTGTTGTGGCAGGTTCAGGAGGCGGGGGCTGGGCCTGACCAGGGGCACTGCTGTTCTCGGCGGACCTGTGCGCTTGGCTTTTGGATTAGCGTTTGAGTCTCCTGTCACTGCTGTCCCTGATCACCACAGTTCAGCAGCCTGGAGGGATGTGAATTATGTGAAAGGTCTGGGAGTCTGGAGTCTAAAACAGACCTGTAGTGCTGGCCCCCGGGGCCCCAGGGAGACCCGGCTCCTGCCTTTCCTGCCCCGCAGCACCCCTCCATCCTTCCCGCCAGCAGCGCGGGGTCTGCCCGTCTCTGGGACCCCCATCCTCTGCCTCCCTCTCGTGACGACCTCGTGAGGATGCTGTGCTCCCCAGGAACCCAGGGTCACCCCCACTTCGGGGCCTGACTTTATCCAGCTACAAGGGCCCTTTTACCAGGAACAGAGGTCTGTGGACAGGTTCTCAGTTCCCTGACGGGCATCTTGGAGGGGACTTCGCTGAGCCCATGGGGCTGGTGATGATTTGGCGCCTCCCACCTGCCCACCTTGACTGTGCCCCGTCTCTCGACCGAGCGTGGGTAGAGCACATCTCCGCGGGCACGTGGGTCCATCCACTTAGCGCGCAAACCCCGCTGGGTCCCTCTGCCAACCGCCTGCCCACTCTGCCCTTCCTCTGCGCCCTCCCCCTCATCTCCCCAAGATGTCACGCTTCTCTTCTCTTGACCCCCGGTGGTACCTTGAGGTCTCTGTCAGGAGCCTGTGCCTTGTCTTACACTTGGTCCCCATGGAGTCAGCAAACTGCGGCCTGTGGGCAGATCCGGCCCCAGCCCAGGGTGGTCCTGTCTGCCTCTGAACCTTGAATGGCTTTTTATATTTTTAAAAGGTTGTAAAAACACACAAAAATTATGACAGAAACCACATGGCCCATAAGCCTAAAAATATTTACCGTCTGGCCTTTTTCAGCCAGCTCTTGAGTTCCAGTCAGTTAATACAACTAAGTTCCTGGACAGCAGAGTAATTTGGACATCAGACAGCTCCCTAGAGCGCAGTAAATAGGATTTCTCTTTAATAACCGGCGTCTTGAGCTCTCGTCCACGTGCTGCACGGTTCACCCATTTACAGCCTGCAAGTCAGTGATCTTGAGTGTGTGTACGGGGTTTTGCTCTTGTCACCCTGAATAATTCTAGAACATTCCATCACCCAAAAGCAGTCCCATCATCCCCATTAGCTGTCACCTCCCCTCCCCCAGCCCCCGGCCCCCACGAGCCCCTTCCCATCCCTGGAGGAGCCTGGTCTGGGCGTGTCACACGCGTGGACTCACACCTCGTGTGGCCTCCTGTGTCTGGTTCCCTCCCTGCGCGTCGTGGGCTCGGGGTCCGTCCCTGGGGCAGCGCGTGGGGGCCTCGCTCCTGTCTGTGGCTGAGGGACGCTCCCGCACACGGGGGACACGTCATATTTGTCTGTTGGTGGCCGTCTGGCTGTTTCCCCCTTGAGGCTGCTGGGGATCGTGCTGACTGAGGATTTTCGTAGAAGCTTCCCTGTGTATTTCTGGTGCCATTTCTCTTGGGCGGACGCTGGAAGGAACTGCAGAGGCGCGCGGAGACGGTGTCTAGGCGTCTGTTTCCATGGGCGCGGGCTCTGGCCTCTGTCAGTTCGAAAACATGTATGTTCCTCTTACGCGGCCAGTTGCATGAGAAGCCCCTTTGAAGTTAGTGGCTTTTAAAATTTTTTTCTTAGGTTTTTAAAAATGATGAAATAGGCTATGGAAAACCGAATCAGTGTAGAATTACATCTAATGAAATGGAAAACCCTCCTGGGCCGCTCCATCCCTCATCCCCCTCCTCCGATGCAGACGGTGAGTGGGGTGGCCCGCCCTTGGGCCCCCTGCCCGCCGCACCCAAGCAACACCTGTCACTGCTGTCTGCGGGCTACGTGGGGTCCCACCAGCGGCGGGAGGGACTCGGTTCCCGTCTGTGAACACGCGGCCGCTTCCCTGCTCTCGGCCAGGCAGAGCTGCCAGGGCTGCTTTGGACCCACCCAGCAGCTCACCTGCCGCCTGACCTCCCGGGGGTGGGGTGGGTGCTGGGAGGTGCTGTCCCAGAAGCCGCAGCCCCTCGCCAAGCCCCGCTTGCCGCTCTGTCCCCCAGCGGCCAGTTTGCCATCGTGCGGAAGTGCCGGCAGAAGGGCACCGGCAAGGAGTACGCGGCCAAGTTCATCAAGAAGCGCCGCCTGTCGTCCAGCCGGCGGGGGGTCAGCCGGGAGGAGATCGAGCGGGAGGTGAACATCCTGCGGGAGATCCGGCACCCCAACATCATCACACTGCACGACATCTTCGAGAACAAGACGGACGTGGTGCTCATCCTGGAGCTGGTCTCGGGCGGGGAGCTCTTCGACTTCCTGGCCGAGAAGGAGTCGCTGACGGAGGACGAGGCCACGCAGTTCCTCAAGCAGATCCTGGACGGTGTCCACTACCTGCACTCGAAGCGCATCGCCCACTTCGACCTCAAGGTGGGCGGGCCCTGGTGGGATGGAGGGTCCGGGGAGCGCGTCCGGCCCTTATGGCGCCGAGCATGGGCCAGCGGCCTTTGGGGGTGTCCCAGGGGCAATCCGGGGCTGTCCCGGGGACGCTGGGCCGGCAGAGCCACCGAGTCCCGCTTCGCCCGCAGCCGGAAAACATCATGCTGCTGGACAAGAACGTGCCCAACCCGCGGATCAAGCTCATTGACTTCGGCATCGCCCACAAGATCGAGGCGGGGAATGAGTTCAAGAACATCTTCGGCACCCCCGAGTTCGTGGGTGCGGCTCTGCACGGTGCCTCGGGCGGGGTTTGTGGGGCGTTTGAGGATCCCAGGCCCCTGGGCGTCTGGCCCGCGTGTCCCGGTGTCCTCTCCCAAGTTTTGGTGGCCCGCAGGTGGCAGCCAGGCCTTCCTGCCCCAGAGCCACCCGCCCCTCCCCCTAGGTGGGCCGTGCCGCTTCCCATGACCGTGTCCCCCGCGCTGCCTCCTGTGTACCAGCGTCTTACCTTGCCCCTCCGTCTCCCTGTCCCTGCAGCTCCGGAGATTGTCAACTATGAGCCCCTGGGTCTGGAGGCGGACATGTGGTGAGTGGTGGTGGGTGGTGGGGCCAGGCTGCCTGGCATGTGGCCCCGTTACTCCCTAGGGAGTCCCCTGGCTGTCGGGGGAGCTGCCAGGGCACAGCCGCGGGCTGGGATGTGGTCTGTCTGCCTGGTTGGGTGCTGTTGGGTGTGGGCAGGACCCATCATTGCCTTATGGCAGACAGGGACCCGCCAGCCAGAGCAGCTTCGGGAGCTAGGAATGGTGTTTTGGTTTTCGGGTGGTGTGTGTGTGTTTTAAAGATCTTATTTATTATTAAGATTATACAGATTTATTAATTATAATTATATATATATAATTAATTAATTATAATTAAGATTATAAAGATTTTATTTATTATTATTTATTATTTGACAAAGAGAGAGAGGGAGGTAGACAGGGAGAGTACAAGCAGAGGGAGCGGCAGAGGGAGAAGCACACTCCCGCAGAGCAGGGAGCCCGATGCGGGGCTCCATCCCAAGACCCTGACATCCTAACCTGACGAAGGCAGACATTCGGCTGAGCCCCCCAGGTGCCCCTTTTAAGGTGTTGTTAACACAGACAAATAAGTAACAGAGACTGGGACCCACAAAGCAAGAAACCGTCGCCTTCTCACCCTTTGTAGGAAGGGTTCGTCAGCCTCTCTTCGAGCGCAGTGGGCATCAGAGCCCCCGCAGCGGCCCCAGCCTCACCCCTGTCTGGTTGGAGCCTCGATAGGTGGTTGTGGCCTGACCAGGGCGAGTGCCGCATCCTGAGACCCCTGGAGCCGAGGCAGGGAGGCCCTTAGTGGAGCTCGTGCACACCCTGGAAGGAGAACAGGCCATGGCCTCTGGGTTCCTCACCTGGGCTCCAGACCCCCGGCCAGTTAGAGATCCTGGGAATTGGGGTGCTCCCCACCCCGCACCGTGGAGCCGACCGTTCTTTTCTTGTGTGTCCCCTCCAGGAGCATCGGCGTCATCACTTACATCCTGTGAGTGCCTGGTTGGTGCTTCCTGTGTGTGCTGGGGCCCTGCTGGGTCAGGAAGTCTTCTGGGCAGGGACAGGGACCAGGAGCTCCGACCCTCAGCAGTGCTCAGTGAACTTGGTGGCTGTGTGGGTGGGAGGACGGGTGGATTCATGGAGGAGGGAGGGGTGGTTCCTGTCTCGGGCTCCTGGAGAGCCCTGCCCTGTGCAGTGGGGGTTTCTCTGGCCTCGTTCCCTGGGGCACCGCAGTTGGACTGTTCCTCAGCCCCATCCCGGCGTCAGACAGGCCCCCACTGCTTTTTTTTTTCTTTAAGATTTTATTTATTTATTTGACAGAGATCATAAGCAGAGAGAGAGGGAAGCAGGCTCCCCGCAGAGCAGAGAGCCTAATGCGGGGCTCGATCCCAGGACCCCGGGATCATGACCTGAGCCGAAGGCAGAGGCTTTAACCCACTGAGCCACCCAGGCGCCCCTCCCCACTGCTTTTTCTCCCCTCTTTAAGGTCAGGCGGCCTGGCGATGCACCCTGAAGGTTATCGGAGTTGAGTTTAGACTTAGGGAGGAGCTGCAGAGACCGCGCCCTGTTTTGTGCCCCTCACCAGCTTCCCCCGACCTTAGAGAGCATTTATCAACACCAAGAAATGCACCACACCACCAGCAGGCAGAGCCCGGAGTTGTCCCGCTCTTGTCTCTTCGTGGTCCAGGACTCCATGCAGGACCGAGGCGCACATCTTTGCTCGGTTCTGGTGCCATCTGCCTGGAGGTGGCTCAGGGCTTGTCCCGCTTCAGCTGCCAGCCACAGGCCGGGTTGTCGGCGCGGAGGCCCCCGTGTCCCCCCCTCGGCCTGGAGAGTCTGCCGGCGCGGCTCTCAGAGCTCAGAACCGCTTACTGGTACCATTCGGTTACGAAGGCCGTAGATAGGGTCAGAAGCGCGTAGGGCGAGGTCTAGGGGGGCTCCGAGTGCAGCAGCTTCTGTCTCCGTGGACCTAGGGGTGCGCTCTCTTCTCCACACGCGGAGGCGTTCCCCGCCTGGAAACTCAGAGCTCTTTTGTTGAGGGATTTTACGGAGGTTCTGTGGTGTAGGCCCGAGTGATAGGACTGTCATGCGAGAGCTCCATCCCCAGCCCCGCCGCCTGCCCCAGAGGTCAGGCGTGGGGCGGGCGGATCCATCCCGCCGCCAGCCCCAGCCCGGGTCAGCTAGCGCCTTTCCAGAAGGTTGAAAGGGGCTCGTGATGGACGGCGAAGGGCTCTTCTCACCTTAGCACGGTGCTGAGAAACGGAGGCTAGAGACCAGATACCCTCATAGACGCTCCCGCTTTCTGAGTTTTTAGCGTTTAAGAAGTACGATTCCTGTGGGAGCTCCGTGTCCGAGGACGGGGGTGAGAACCAGAAGTGTATTCCCCACTGTGTGTCACGGCCCTGCCAGCGCAGCAGCTCTGGACGGCACACAATGTCCCTGTATCTTCCTGGGGATGTGCACCCTGTCCGGGGGCTGGCGTGCTGTCGGCCAGGACATCCTCCTGGGAAGTTGCCGGCTTTCCCTCTGGAATCGCTAAACGTTTGGGCCAGATGCTTCCAGCTTCGTTAGACACTTTGGTCCCCTCTTCGGTGCCCATCAGTGGCCGGGGTGTGACATCCTCGTGCTTTCTGGTGGGAGGCTGGGGGCTGGTTGGGGCAGGTTCCGGGGGGATGTGGGCGCGCCAGGGAGCCCGGGGCCCAGCATCCGCTTGCCTCTGCGTCTGGCCCCCGAGGTGGCAGGGAGTGAGCGCTGGGGATGCTGAGCCCTGTGTCCGCCTTCCAGTCTGAGCGGCGCCTCCCCGTTCCTGGGTGAGACGAAGCAGGAGACCCTGACCAACATCTCGGCCGTGAACTACGACTTCGACGAGGAATACTTCAGCAACACCAGCGAGCTGGCCAAGGACTTCATCCGCCGGCTGCTCGTCAAAGACCCCAAGTAGGAACGCCCGGAGCGGGAGGAGGGGCGGGGGGCTGGCAGGGAAGGCCACCTGGTCCCCCGAGAGCACGTCCCTCCGTGCTGTCCCCTCTGCGTAACTGGGAACTGGGGACGGCGCAAACGGCTAGCCGGGCTCCTGCTGTGTTTTTCAGAGCTGTTCATTCCTTGCTGACGTTTAAGATAGTTTTCATGCGAAATTCCAGATTCCTGGGTACTTCTCCCAGGGAAATCTAAAACGTGGGGTGTCACAGAGCTCTCGTTCATGGTGAGGGGCTCGCGTTGCCCCCCCCGGCACAGGCGCTCATTCCTGGCACCTGTCGGTTCCCTCCTGTGGGCGCCTGAGTTGGGGAGACCCGGCGTTCGGTCTCGCCGCCGTCCACAAAACCCCTCAGCACGGGAGGCCCCGGGCCTGCGCCCCCGCTGGCCCCTTCATGGGCTCCTTGCTGGCTGAGTGGAGCAGACACCCTGGAGGGCACGGGTCGTTTCAAGGGCATTTTGGGGACATGCCCCCAGGCTGGAGGGAAGTCCTGGGGGGTCCGTTTGTAGGGAGTCGTCTGAGGTGGGGATGGAAAACAGCGATGCAGAGGAGAGTCTGGAAAACCCTTTCCCTGTTCCCGTCTCCCCATCAGCCTCGTGGGAGGGTAGGGCACATGGCCTGCATGGCACTAACCAGGGCATGGGGCGGGGGGCTCTTCCAGGAGAAGAATGACCATCGCCCAGAGCCTGGAGCATTCTTGGATCAAGGTGAGGTGGCCGGGGCAGCCCCCACTCAAGGACAGCGTGTGTGACAACATCTCTGTCCCAGGAGGGTCCCCAGGAGGCGTGGCCTGGGTGGTAGCAGGTGTGCACTGTGTGCTGAGGTGGTATTGGAGCCCTCCCCTCTAGGATGCCCGGGCTGGCTCTTTACCCCCTCTGCACACAGCTGGGCTCCCTCCCACAGAAACTTCCGGAATGGGTGACCTCGCAGCCAGGAGTGGCACCTCCTGTAAAGGGCCAGAGGGTCCGGCTCTGGCATGACCACTGAGCTCTGCCGTCTCAGCGGGAGGCTGGGGGACCCTCGGAGGCCGCCCGGCCCGGAGGCCCCGCTCCAGGCGCCTGTCTCTCTCCCTGCAGGCGATCCGGCGGCGGAACGTGCGGCGCGAGGACAGCGGCCGGAAGCCCGAGCGGCGGCGCCTGAAGACGGCTCGGCTCAAGGAGTACACCATCAAGTCGCACTCCAGCATGCCCCCCAACAACACCTACGTCAACTTTGAGCGCTTCTCCAAGGTGCTGGAGGAGGTGGCGGCGGCCGAGGAGGGCCTGCGGGGGCTGGAGCACAGCCGGCGCCTCTGCCACGAGGACGTTGAGGCGCTGACGGCCATCTACGAGGAGAAGGAGGCCTGGTACCGGGAGGAGAACGAGAGCATCGGCCAGGACCTGCGGCGGCTGCGGCAGGAGCTGCACAAGACTGAGGCGCTACAGCGGCAGGCCCAGGAGGAGGCCAAGGGCGCCCTGCTGGGGGCCAGCGGGCTCAAGCGCCGCTTCAGCCGCCTCGAGAACCGCTACGAGGCCCTGGCGAAGCAGGTGGCCTCCGAGATGCGCTTCGTGCAGGATCTGGTGCGGGCCATGGAGCAGGAGAAGCTGCAGGGCGTGGAGTGCGGCCTCCGCTAGGGGGGACAGGGCGGGGTGGGGCGGGGGAGGAGTTGGTGGTGCTGGGCTGGGACGCCCTGGGCGGGGTTGGGGGGGGTCGGGAACCCAAGGTCACTCAGCTTCTCTGTCCTGAGGCTCTGGCACCTTGGGGGGCTTCTGGGGCCGTGTCACCCAGGGAACTCTGGGCTCTGCGAGGGCTTGGCTGGCAGGGGACGGCCTCCGTGGGCCTGGCCTGTGCTGGGCTCTTTGCTGAGGGCCTGGGGCTTGGAGTCGGAGGGGCCTCACTTGCCCCTGCCGGACACCAGGCAGGCGGCAGCTCCCCCAGGGACTGCAGGGGTGGCGGGTTCTGGCCCTGCTGTCTCCATCCCCCATCCTCAATGTGCCTCCTCGGCCCTGAGCTGGCACCAGGGCCCGTAGAGGGGCCACTGAGGGTGTCTGTGGCTGGGCACTGAGCCCTGGTGCAGAAGCCCGTGGAGCCCTGGGCGCAGGGTGAGGCACTGCGCAGCCCCATGCTCCTTTCTGAAGCGCCCACGGCCACATGCACGCGGATGACGCGCCCCGTGCCGGTCTGGCCCCCATCCCCGTTCCAGTGCTGCCTTTTGGACTGTCAGGGCTCACAGTAGCCCCTGTGAAATCGTCGTCCCCTGAGTGCCCGGCCAGCCCCGGCTGCCCCCGGCTGCCCCCTGCTGCCCCTCGAGAGGAGAAAGCCCCAGTGGCCCTGGACCCCAGGGGAGCTGAGGAGTTGCATCGGGAAATGCTATCGTCAGACGCTAGGTGCCGACCTCGAGCAGGGTCGAGCCCCCGGGAAGGGCCTGAGTTCAGGCTTCACCAAATCGAGCATCGGGGTGGCTGGGGCTCTGCTTGTTCTCCACCGCGGTCGGGTTAAACAAGTGACCGGTGCAATCCCTCTAGCCAGAGAGGCGCTCTCCAGACAGGCCGTCCTGGGCCGAGCGCAGGGAGGGACCAGGCAGGGGGACCGGCCAGGACTGGGGACTGGAGGACCCGGCTGTGGGGTCTGGCGGAGCTGTCCTGACTGTGCCTAGGCCTGGCCCCGGGGCTGGGCTGGGAGCCCCCGCCCCCCCTCCGCGAGCTCCGCTGTGCCCTCCTGCATGTGTCTGCTGCGAGAGCCGAAGGAAAATAAAGCCCTGCTCCCGACACATGGCTCTTTGTGGCTGCGTCTGACTGTGTCTGCCCCCGCCCCTGCGCTCGTGGGGTAGAGGGCATTGCGGGGGGCTGTGCAAGCTGCCCTGATCTCGGGATTCGGCTGGTCTCACTTCCTTGTGAGGAACCAGGAGTTTCCAGGCAGCCGGGGTGAAGTCGGAGGGGTTTTCTGCCCCTTTGTGCCGCCTCTGGTGCTGCCAGGCCGCACACCGGCTCCGTGGCCGTCTTCGAGCCCTGGCACGGGGGCAACCCTGTCTGCTCAGAAGGGGCGGGAACGGTGGCCTCGTCGCCCCTGCCACCACCAGCCGTCCTTTCGTTGCCTCGCTCCATACACCCTGGGCCACGTTTCTCCTTGTCTTTTTTTTTTTACTTTAATTTAAAAAAAACAGACTTCTCATGACATTTACTCCTTTTACTCTCTTTGTGGTTCATAACATCAGGTTTTAGCATTTCGGTAGATTTCAGCTCTCAGGTCTGCTCCATGTCCCTGATGGTCCTTTGCAGCTGGTCTGTCCAGCCCAGGACCTGGTCTGCCCCGCACGTGGCATCTGGCCTTCAGGTTAGGACGACTGAGCAGCAAGTCTGCCTGGGTCACGCTGCAGAGAACGGCGGGCGGGCCGTGGGAGGGGGCGCCCAGCTGCGCGCAATGTGTGGAACCACCTGGCCTCCAGACCCCAGGGGCCCCCAGGGATGGGTGGATGGCTCCACCCGGCCAGTGCTGAGCTGGCCTCGCATGTTCTGGGCGCCGTGGCGGGCACTGGGAGGCGTTGGTGGGAGGCTGAGACAGTGCCCTGATACCGGAGAGGAGGGAGAGCTCGTCCGTCCAGCTGGTCTGAGGTTGGGTGGAAAATGGAATTCACTTGGGACCTACACCTACCCCCTCGGTGTGCGGGGTCCGCCGTGCTGCAGGCCTAGGTTGCCATCACCTGCTCCAGGTAACGGCGGTGTCCTTGCCTTGGAAACAACTCGGTCCTACCCCTCCTACTTGGGTTATCTGGGCAGCTCCGCTCAGCCCAGCCCTGGGTTCCTTATTCCAGGATTTGAGGGCATGGGGAGCCACTCGGGGGTCACAGGGCACCTCGTCAGGGCTCTGGCCCTTGCCAGCCCTCGGCAGGTGCTGGTGTCCTATCAAAGAGCCTGGGGGGCTGATCCTGTTACTTATTCTAACTTGGGCCCGCAGACTCGGAGATGGCCCCTGTGGGTCTTTGTCCCTTGCTGTCGCCCCTCGAGACCAGGTTGGCCCAGTGGTGGGTTCTTGCCAACAGAGCACAGCCGATGTGACGGAGGTCACTTCCCTCATCAGGCTCTGTAAGACTCTGGCTTCCGTCCTGCCAGCAGGCTCTCCGTCGCTGGCGCTGGCTGAAGGAGCTGCCAGGTCGGAGGCCCGGGTGGCCGGGAGCGGCCAGCAAGGAGTAAAACCCAGCACCCGCATGAGCTGTCCCAGCAGCAGCCCCTTCCCCGGCGGAGCTGTCGGATAGAACTCCGCTCTGGGGGCCCCTGGATCTCGACCTCCTGGACCCGCCGAGCAGAGGACCCAGGTGAGCCACGCCTGGACTCCTGATCACGGGGACCGGACAGCATGGGCGCTGTTTCCAGCCGCCGTGGGCGGTCCCGGGTCACACAGCCGTAGCTGACGGACACACCGAGGAGAGGGAGCTACAGGCCCCGGTGGGTTTACTGAACAATTCACCTGCTCCTGCCCTTTGAGGCCGCGCCGTCTGCTTGCTGATTCTCCGTTCTCCCTTCTTTAAGGGCTGCGATTGGGATGCGCGGTAGTGCTGGGCCGCCCTCTTCCTCCCGCCCCTAGGGGAGTGGCCCCCTGGGCAACTGCGCACAGAGGGCTCCCCGCCATCTGGTTGGGCCTTGTACGGAGTGGGGGGGTCACTGTGCCTGTTTGTTGGGGTGGGTTAGGGGCTGGACTGCAGGAGCCACGGATGGCGTTCCTCCACCAGGCAGGAGTCGGCCAGACATGCCCACAGGTTGGCTCGGGTTTTGGCTGCAGTGTGTGAAGCTCGCGGGAGGGGAGCGTTTCAAGCTCGTGTTTGACTCAGAGCAAAGCTCTGATTGCTGAGCGACCTCGGGCAGGTTATGGCTTCCTGTAGAAGGCGGCCAAGCGTGGCATGGCAGTGGTTCCTCCTTCCCTACTGCCGACACCGTGAGGATCCGGCGGGAGCTGGGGAGGGCCCTGTGGTCACGACGTGTGGCGTTAGCATAGGCATGGAAGCTGCTGGAAGCCGAATCGGAGCTGGACAAGGCCGCCGCCACGCGTCCCCAGGCGGCTCGGGTTCTCCCAGCGCACTTCCCCTGGCACCGGCTGCAGAGGGAGCGTGGGCCGGGCTCGGGCATCACAGCCGTGATGAGAGCCTCGCTGCTGGGCTCTGGAATCACAGCTCTCACCCAGGGCCCTGCGGCTCCGCACGAGTCATTTCACGTCTCCGTGGCTCAGTGTCCCCTTCCGTGAAATGGGCAGAACAGAATCAGCCGCCCCAGGGGTTGGTTTGGAAAATGAAACGTATTGAGAGACATAAAGTGCTTAAAACAGCGCTGGGCACAGTAGCCAAAAGGTGAACGCAACCAGTGGCCACCGACAGATGGACGGATAAAGAAGATGTGGTCCGTCCACACCCTGGTAGTGTTCTGCCTTAGGAAGGAGGGGACCCTGACCACTGCCATGATGCAGAGGGACCCCGAGGACAAGGCTCAGACCAGCCAGACCCAGAAGGACCCGTCCCGCAGGACCCCACTCCCAGGAGGGCCCAGAGGAGTCCCGTCCACACAGAGAGGAGGGGGTGGGAGCCGGGGCTAGGGTTAGGGGGTGGGGAGTCCGTGCTTCACGGGACGGAGTCTCCGAGTGGGGAGATGGAAAGTTCTGGAGGTAGAGGGTGGGGGTGGTCTCAGGAGAGGGTGAGTGTGCTTCCCGCTGCTGAAAATGGGTAAGTTTGTTTACCCCTGCCCCACACCTTGCCCTGCACTCTTCCTGCCTGGCTGTTCGCCCTGTGCCCCGGCCTGGGGGTTGCGAGCAGGTGCTGGGAGAAGGGCTGGGGCGGCCACGTCCATGGAGGCCACGCTCCCGACCACACTGGGAGCAGCTGTGGATAACCCGGGCAGACCCTGGAGAGTCAGCCCGGCCCAGCCGCCTGCAAAGTGAGCCACAGTGAGGGGTCAAGCAACCTCACTGGAGGGACATCTGAGACCCCCCGCTCTGTGGCACTCAGCGGCCCGGGCGATTTGGGGGCCTGTCCCACAGAGAAGAGGGCAGCGAGGAGGAGGAAGAGGAAAGGGGGGTGACCTTTCTCTCTGATTCCCCTTGTCCTAGGCAGGACAGAGCCAGGGACCTCCTGCCCCGCGCCAGGAGTCACCAGGACGCAGGTGTCTCAGGGCGAGCTGCCCATGGCGCTGCTTTCCCTCGCGGAGTGAGCTGGAGTTGAGGTCAGGACTTCCTCCCCGGCCACCTGCCTGCCACCCCCGCCCCCAGGCTCCCTGGTGTCCCCCGCCTGCCCCACCCCCAGGATTTATATCGAGGGACTGACCCTCCCGGCCCCCGCCGCCCCGCCCCTCCCTGGCTGGGCCTGACAGTTTCAAATGCCAGAGAGGCTTAAAGGGGACAGGGAAGTGATGAGGCCATTTCTTGGGCCTCCTGGGTCTCCCCAGAAGGCCCTGGCAGACCTGGGGGGAACTGGGAGGTCGCAGAGGTCATGTGGTCTTCTGTCCCCATCGGCTTGTTCTTACTGCCGGCCCCAGCAGCCCCAAGGACGCCCCCACTGGGTCCTGGCGGCTGGAAGGATGGGGTACCCGGGTGGAGAGCTATAGGGTGACCGCTCTGGCCCCGTGGGGATGGTGGTGGAGTGGGGGTGCTGGCTGAGTGCTCCCTGATGTGAGTGACACACTTGGGGTATTGGGGTGTACTAGGATAGAACGGGGGGGGGGGCCGGGGGGGGGCCCAGGAGCTGCAGCCGCGGCGGGGGGCATGAGAAGGAACGGCTTTAGGAGGGCCCTCCAGGGACTCCGCGACTAGGGGGACTCCTCCTAGGGAAGGGGACACCCAGAGGTGACAGGGTTCTGCCTCTGGCCCCAGGCACAGGGCATTGGACCCTGCCTGGGTCCCTGGTGCTCCAATGCTCCAACCTGGCCTGGAGCCCCATGTCCATGTTTTGTGCCTGACCACAGGCAGAAAACCCGCTGCCCCGGCCTCATTTTCCCCTTTTGCAAGAGAGAGATACACTGTACCTGTTGGAGGGGGTGGCGTAGAGAGTGATGTGCCCTCCTGAATGCTGGGCAGGGGTCTAGCTGGGGACAATAGTGTCCCCAAGCTCACAGGGTGGCCTGAGGGCGGGCAGGGCTGAGGCTCCTCAGCATGGCCACATGAGACCCCCCTGAGCTCACAGGGGAGGGCAGTGAGGCATGGAGACGGCACATCACCTGCCTGGGGACATCTCACCAGCAGGTGGCCGAGGCAGCTGGATTTGGAGCCCACATGCCTGCTCTGGGCTGCCCCAGCTCAGGGTGTCCCGTCCTGGGCCTCGGCAGGGAGAGCGCTGGGCACCGACTGAGGGCTGCACCTGAGGGGTGCCTGGTGGGCAGGGGAGGGGAGCGGCGGGTTTGTTGAGGGTCTGTCCGGGGAAGGCAGGTGCTGCAGGAGAGGTCCGGGCTCGTTGGACGGACGTCAGCACCCTGCCCCTGCCCAGATCCACCCAGCCAGGGCCGTGCTGGTTTCAGAGGGAAGAGAAAACCCTTCGTGGGGAAGCGCAGAAGGCCAGATGGCCAGACGGGGGGAGCATCCTGGCCCCACTTTCTGTGCTGGAAAGGGCCGTGGGGTCGGTGTTGGACAGACTGGAGTTCATATCTCGGGTCTGCTGGGCAGTCTGGGCAGTGTGATCTCCCTCTCTGAGCCCTGGAGAGATGGGTCACAGGATAATCTGATCTACTGAGGTCCTGGCCCTCAATCGAGGTGCCAAGTCTGCCAGGAGAGGGAACTTTCAGCCCTGAAACCAGGAAAGTTCTGGGCAAACTGGGATGAGGAGGTCACCTAATTTGTACTGTTGCCATTGAACTGTGGTGAGACACACACAACGCGAGACGTACCCCTTGAACCGTCTCTACCTGCACAGCCCAGGGACATCAATCACGCTCACACCGCCGTCCAGCCTCCCGCACCACCTGTCTCCAGAACTTTCTCTCTTTTTTATTTTATTTTCTTAAAATTTTTATTTATTTATTTGAAAGAGACAGAGAGTACAAGAGGGGAGAAGGTCAGAGGGAGAAGCAGACTCCCCACGGAGCTGGGAGCCCGATGCGGGACTTGAACCCAGGACCCTGGGATCATGACCTGAGCCAAAGGCAGACACTGAATGACTGAGCCATCCAGGCGGCGCCCCCCCGCCAAATTTTTTGGGGGGGTATATTCGCGGGGTGGGACAACTGTCCGCTATTGTCCATTTTATTCCTCCTGAAAAAGCAGGCCCGTCCCCAGCCCCCGGCACCCAGGAGCCCACTTCCTGTCCCTGGGTTTGCAGGTCTGCTTCCTTCGAGGACTCTGCTCCGCCGTGTCTTCCCCGTGGGGGCTCCTGTCCTGAGTGCCTCCCCTGCAAGGACATGTGGCACGTGGGCTCGGGGCCCACCCACCCTCGTGAACTCATTTATTTTTTCAGGACTTTATTTTTAAGGCATCCCTACCCCCCACTGTGGGGCTCGAACTCACCACCCTGAGATCCAGAGTTGCTCGCTCCTCCGACGGAGCCGGCCACCCCCCCCTCCCCGCCGCCGGTACAGTCACATTCTGAGTTCCTGGGGTGTTGGGTTTCAACATGTGAATTTGGGGGCACAGTGGAGTTCACAGGAGTGTCTTTTGAAAGGTTTTGATTCTGTCTGTTTGACGTGAGGACTTCGCAGGTTCAAATCCCACTCGAGCGTCCAAGTTCGCAGGGTCCTAAGCTGTTAGGTGCACAGCGCATGCGTGGCCAGTGGGCTCGGGGGCCCGGTTCCTCCTGACCCTGACCCACAGTTCTTCCTGCCTCTTGTCTGTGGCCCCGGGGAGGGGGCTGGGCATACGGTGACCCAGCACAGCCCCTCCCTGGGTGCCTGGTTCCCAAAGATCTCCGGGGACGCAGGACATCCGGTGCGGAGACTGGGAATGTCCTGACAAGTTGGGAAGGTCGGTCACCCTACGTGGATGGCGTCTTCATGTCAGGGGTGAGGGTGGCCACAGGGCCAAGTGCATGGGGTCCTCCCAGCCCCGCTGCCCTCCGCCTGTCCACCCGTCCGTCCATTTAGCTCCTCCTTGTCTGTGTCCGGCTCTGCGATGGGTCTGGGGGCTCCAGGACGAAGAAGGGCAGCGGGGATTTTGCTATTGCATGAGTTCTGGGGGCAGGAAGGCTGTGTTTAGAAGGGGTGGCGGCGGCCAAGTGGGCCTGCCAGTCTGGGGCAGAAGAAGTAAGCGGTTTCCCAGGGGAAATTCACATAAAATTAGATGTTTTGCTTTTTTAAAAATTTTTATTTATTTATTTGACAGAGAGAGAGAGATCACAAGTAGGCAGAGAGGCCGGGGGTGGGTGGGTGGGAATCAGGCTCCCCGCTGAGCAGAGAGCCTGATGCGGGGCTCGATCCCAGGACCCTGAGATCATGACCTGAGCCGAAGGCAGTGGCTTTAACCCACTGAGCCACCCAGGTGCCCCAAAATTAGACGTTTTTAAGTGAACAATTCCCTGGCATTTGGTGCATCCCCACGGTCGTGCCACCACAAGTTCTGAGTTCTAGAACATTCTGTCACCACAAAAAGAAACCTGGTCCCCATCAGCCATCAGTGCCCCGTTCCCCAGCCCCCAGGCCCGACGAGCCTCCTTCCTGTCCAGGGATGAGCCTTTCCATAAGTTCACTGGCTTTGTCTAACCGACGGTGGGTTTTTCCTGCCCTTCTGGATTGAGAGGGGTGGGCGGTTTGAGGTCCACAGCCGGCCATGGGCATCGCCCTCAAGTCAAGGGGGGCCCCTGTCTCCACGTGCCTCCTCCCCCCAGCTCCAGTCCCTGTGGAGCCTTCCAGGCTCCCACGGCAAAGAGAATGGTTCTGGGAGGGCCCGGTTCAAACTCCAGCTTTGCCAAGGCACTGATGGTTTGCGAGGCTCAGTCTCCCCAGCTGTGAGATGGGTACAAATGTGAACTTGTCCCTCCAGGGTTTGGGTGGGGTCTCAGGGAGACATGGTTCCTGGGCCATGAAAGCTTCCCAGCCACCTTGTGACAGAGCTGTGTTCCGATCACAGAGCAGGTGCCGGGGGCGCGGCCGAGAGCCAGGGGCACACTCAGGCTTGGCTGACTTCCCAGCCCCTGCTCCGGGCCATGCTGCAGTGTCTTTGAGAGCTCACAAGAAATTTCCTCTCTGGGGAAACTGAGGCGCCAAAGGCCCCCACCCAGCCCCTAGGGTCACATCTGCTTGGGTCCAACCAGTGGGGACGGTGACTGCCCAGGTCTCCAACACCACAGGCTGGACCCCCTGGTTAAGAAAACAGGACTGAGTTCTGCTCCCGAACCCCCTCTAGAAGGGATTCAGGAGCGAGGCTGAGTGACTTCCGGGACTCAGTGGAAGTGCTCCTCACGGGACCTCCTGCCATGGATACACCGAAACCGGGGGCCCTGGGGGGCTGTCAGGAAGCAGGTGGGCCCTTCCCGGGGAGGGGGGCAGACTGCTGAGTCCGAAGGACGCCGATCTGCGAGTCACACCGCTAGACCGGAATGGCCTCCGGGGTACCAGCAAGAGGCACGGCGGTGGGACTGCAGGAGGGACTTCCAGGTCTCCCAGATGGGGAGGGGCTGGCCCACGTGCCTCAGGGGCTTACCCGCTTCCACGCCGTTGGTCTCCAACTCTTGTCTATGCTCCAGGTACACGGGTGGTCCTTGCAGGGTTGAAGGGACCTGTGACAGCGGGGCGGGAGATGGGCAGGGATGAATGACACCCACACCGCCCAAGGGTGGTGCTGGGAGCAAAGCCCGGGGGACGTGAATGAGGTCAGGGACGGCGCCACCACGGAGAAAGGGGACCCCACCGAGTCGGGCGCCCCTGGGCTGCGGGCTGCTGGGACGGCGCGCGTCTAGCTACTTGCCTGCTGGCCGCCAGCCTGTGGCCTCAGGACGGCCCCGTGCCCCGCGGGTGCTACTTGGAGCGGGACGCGTGGGCAACGAACACGAGGAAGAGAATGGGGCACGTATTTGCAGTCCATAGATCAGCGAAGAGCTGAGTGGCCAGAGGGTAGAAAGGGCTCGTGCAGCTCAATGACAGAAAGACAGGACCCGGTCTGAAAATGGGTGAGGGACATGACCGGACCCTTCTCCGCAGAGGATGGCTGAGCGAAGATGCTCCCCTCACTGGTCCTGAGGGAATCGCGGCTCAAAATCCACACCCACGGGGACGGCTGGTGTCAGGACAGATGGTAGTGAGGGCCGGCGAGGACGGGGACGGATGGAAACCCTGGTGCGCGGCCGGTGGGAGCGGACGGTGCGGCAGCCGCCGTGGGCAGTCTGGCTGCTCCTCGGGACACCGAGCTGCGGATTCCCATGTGGCCCAGGATTCTCCACTGTCTGTGCAAGAGAAAGGGGGTCCGATGTCCCTACAGGAGCTTGGACCTGAATGTGCAAAGCAGGAGGAATAGTTGTGACCGATGGACACACCCTGAATGTCGGTCAGCTGATGAACGGATCCACACACTGTGTCCCCCACGCACGGGCAGGTCACCCGGCCGGGAACAGAGGCGAGGCGCCCCCACGTGCGGCTCCGGGGACGGACCGCGAGCCCACGACGCTCAGGAAGGAACCCAGGCACAGAAGGCCACACGGGGTGTGAGTCCACGGACAGGAAGGGGGCATGTGGGGAACGGGGGCTGGAGGGAAAGAGGGAGATGACAGCTGACGGGCACAGGGCTGCTTTGTGGGCTGACGAGGAAGTTGGGGAACTGGACAGAGGTGGTGGCCGCACAGCGTTGGGAATGCCCTAAATGCCACCGAATCGCACGCTTTCACACGGTCAGCTGTGTGTTAGGTAAAGGTCACCTCCGTTGCAGAAAAAAAGCTGAGAATCTTTCTGGTTTGATCAGAGACAGGGCCTGTGCGGACAGCAGGAGGGTCGTGGGGATTTCGGAAGCGGAGTTGTTCTCTTTTGTCCTGGATTCCAGCCAAATCCACTCTTCTGTCTTTGCACTCTGAATGCACCTTTTGCTCATGCATGATTTTGACCTTGAGGACGACCTAATAGGGTCTCAGGAACCACCCTCACCTCCTGCCCCAGGGAGTCCCCAACTTTTCGAACCTGGTTCGGATCCTGCCACTGACCAGCTGGGGAGTTCGGCCCTACTCTTGACTCTCTGGGCCTTGCTGTCCTCATCTTCATGGTGGGAGGCAGATGGCCCCAACCCTCGGGAGGGAGGCTCTCTTTGGGTTTGAGCCCCCTCCTCCAGGAGGTTTTGTGAAGGGAGTTGGGGAGAGACAGAGAGGGGAAGGATACCCTGCTCCTACTCATCATTTCCCTTCCCCTCTGCTGCCAGAGCTGCTGCCCCAGGACCTTTGCATGTGCTATATTTGCTTCCTTGAACACTTTGTCTTTTTTTTTTTTTTCCCCAGTGCAAAAAAAGTGCTTATTCTGCCATGGGTAGAAGGAGCTTCCAGAGCCCCTTCGGTCTTATCTAAGTCTCCTCCCTGTGGCCTACTTTGCCTAAGCCATTGCGTGTCCGCTTGGACGTCCCCTCCTCCAGGAAGTCTTTCTTCTTCCTTCACTCCCTCCTTCTACACAGGGAGTGCCAGGTGTATCTTGCTCTCCGCTGTGTTCCCCCTCCCCAATAAGGCAGGGCCCACAAAAGACAGGGGCCTCCTAAATGGTAGGGAAGGAATTAGAGAAAGAGGAATGATAGAAATCGAGTCACTTGGTGGAACAAATGGGGAAACCAAGGCCACGAGTAAGCGGAAGCTGTTAGAGTGCGAAGACGGGGCCCCTGACCGTGATCTCCAGAGGCCTTCACAGCCACTACTCCCCAGCTCCAGGATCCCGTCCCTTCCTGGCTCACGAGGCGGCCCCTGGAGCCCAAGCCAGGATTTCCAGAGGGGTGTGTGCCTCCATCCCCGCAGGCCACGGACAGGATTTTAAGTTAAGGACCTGAGCAGGGGTGGGTCTCCTGGACTTTATACTCTCTGGTGGGCCCCACCCTGGTGGGTCACAAGTCCTCCCCACTGCCCCGATGGAGGCCGTCTCCTCTGAGCTCCTTTCCGACAGGTCTCACCCTGGAGCTCCGCCCTAGGAGCCTGATTTCAGCAAGAATCCTACCAAGGCGGTTTAGCCAGAACCTCCCGCCACCCCCACCTGTGTCTCCTCTCAGCAACTCTCCATCCATCGAGCTGGCTCCCTTCAGCTGTAAAGCCACGCGTGTCCCCCTGATGCGACACTAAGGTCTCCCCCACTGTGGTGGCCTGTGTGTCCCCCATGACTTCCGCGACCTCCCTGCCCTGATTCCGCCGGCAGGACCACAGTGGCCAAGACAGCCAAGGGACACAGAGAGCCTGCCACCGGGTCAGCTAGTCGTAAAGGACTCCCCGCACAGCTCCAGCCGGGACTGACCCGATGCAGAGCTTAGGAGAGGTCGCTGGTGCCGTGACCGTCTCTTGGAAGGCAGCCGCCAGAGACAGTGTGAACAGGGGACCCCACCTGTGTCCTCCCACCTCCAGCCCCTTCTGGGCCTCTGTTTCCTTGACTGCCAGCGTGGCTGCCCGTGACCCCCGAGCTCCCTCGGGCGCCTGGCGGGTGGCCCGGCGGGGACGCTGGCTCCAGGGTGCGGCCTCTGACCCCATTCCAGCGGCAAGAACTTCCTGGGAGCCTCCTTGTGGGGCACGAAGCCCAGAGCACATGTGACAGCAACAAGCCCAGATAGGGTGCCTCCTGGAGGCCTGGTGTCCCCTCGCCTGGCACACAGTGTGACCCGCCTGTCCCCAGACAAGCCCACAGGTCAAGTGTTCGATTCCTTTAGATGAAATGTCCAGAACAGGCAAATCCACAGAAAACAGGTTAGTGAGTGCCAGGGTCTGGGGGGTGACTGCTCCTGGGGACAGGGTTTCCCTTTGGTGGAGATGGAATGCTCTGGAACTAGATAGTAGTGATGATTGCGCAATGTTGTGAAAGTTCTAAATGCTACCAATGGTAAATTTAGAAGAGAGGGAGAGAGACCAGGTCCACACCGAGCTCTGGGTCCCAGTAACACCAGTGCCGCTGACCCGGCCCCCACGCCTTTCCCTGGGCCGGGCCCTCTGCTGGGGACGCCCCCCACCCATCCGCTGGCCGGGCTGGCTGCTGCTACCCCATCGGGTCTCTGATCAGAGAGGACCCCTCTTTCCGGGGCAGGGCCTGGCCCCTCGTCCTGGTCCCCAGGGAGACCCTGGTTCCCTGGGTCAAGCTCCCCCCGCCCCCACCAGACTGGAAGCCGCAGGGGGGACCGGAACCCTGTGGGACCCCCAGAACCGGCAGATGAACGGAGGTTCATCTCTGTCCCATCTCCTGTCACAACAGCTCTTAAACCCTTGGGACTTCCTAGGTGAGAAGAGGGAGAACAGTTGTCCTCGGTTCCTGAATCGGGTCCAGGGTGCTCGAGGTGAAGGTGGTGTCTTTTCTGCTGTTTGTGACATGCCCTTTACCCACACCTGCGTTTCCTTGGAAAGCTACGGCCACAGGCTGAGGGTGGGGTTCATCACCGACCGGCAGCGGTTAACCAGTCACGCCTGGTGGGTGACGGGGACGTGCCCCTCGTACATGCCTGCCCCCATCTCTTGGCTGGCTGTTCCTGGGTCAGAGCCTTTGTCATGGTCAGGTAAAAAGCACAGAAACCTTCTAGAGTTGTGCGAGCTGCTGGGGGAAGGTTGAGGGAACTCCTGATTTTGGGCCACTTAGGACAAAAGCGCAGGGGACCTGGGCGCCCCCTCCTGGGGACTGGCAGCTGAGGCGGGGGCCGAGCCTTCTCCCTGTGAGGTCCGCGTGACTCCACCGGGAGCCGGAGAGTGGCTCGTGGGGACCCCTCCCCGCGGCCTGGTGTGGGAAGTGTTGGTGCGAGTGTGGACAGCCTTCTCTCTCGGTCATAGTGGTAGTAACATAGATCATTAAATTATTACTATACTACCCGATGACTAGGTTTGATTCCAGGGAGGACTGGGAGGTCACCCGAGGCACCTGCTGGTCGCCCCCGGTCGCCTGAGGCTGCCCGAGGTCACCTGAGGCCACCCGCCCGAGGTCGCCAGGTGGGAGTTCAGGCCGGTTCGTCCGCTCCCGGCCCAAGGCCAGCGCCACAGCTCAGGGAAGCGGACCGACGAAACGAAGCCCCCTTCTCAGCTATCCCCTCTTTATTTCCACATAAAAATCCCCAAAGCTTATGGAGATGACATTTGAACATCACGACAGTAATCATAACGGATCGTTTCTAAAAACCACAAAACTGGCCGTCGTTATGGGCGTGTGACCTACGACTTCGGACGCATCCCATGTGTCCCGGGAGGTAAACCTGGTGTTCCTTTCCGATGAGGCCCGGGGTCCGCTGGCATTTTGACCACGACCGCCCCGGAGACGACCGGCGTTCGCAAAGCCACTTCTGACCCACGGGCAGCAGGTGGCCTGGACGCGGTGGCCCCATCTGCATGGAGCTGTGTGCTGGGACTTCTCGAGCCTGGGGACCGTCCCCGCACCCCGGCGTCTCTCTCAATCCTGGAGAGGCTGCCGTGGCCAAGCTGGGGTCCTGGGTCCCACTTGCCCGTCGTCTGTGGCTGCTGGTGGTCCGGAGGGGCGGCGGGCCGGCCACGCTGGGCCCATAGTGGTTTCGTGCGCAGCCGCAGGCTCCTCTGGGGTGGGGGTGGGGGTGGGGGTCTGGGGTCTGCCGCTTCCTGTCCTTCTGTCACCTCCTGGGACGCTCGGCAACCGCGGCACGGGGTGGGACGCCTCAGTTCCTGTCCCTTAGCATGCAGCCAGGCTCCAGCTCTGGGGTGCACGTGTTGATCTGGGGAGGGACAGCCACCAGGCCCGAGTCTGGGCGGGGCCGCAGGCAGGCAGGCGGCGGGGGGCCTCTCAGAGGGCAGCCTGGAGAGGCCCCCGCCAGCCTCTGCTGCCTCGGGCTCCAGGTGACACCCCTGGGCCTGGAACATGGTCCTGTCCCCTGGTCGGGAAACGTGGCAGAAACACACATTTAATCCCGCCCCCCACTCAGGCCCCAGCATCCTCGCCTTCCGGGGGCAGGGCCGTGACCCAGAAGATACAGGCCAAATCTGGCCCAGAAACTGGGCATTTTCCAACGCGGGGGGCAGTGTTCCCCGGTGTTCGCGGTGGGTCAGTTCCTGGATGCGCAGGGCAGGACCCTCTCCCGCGCAGCAAAACGCTGGGCATTCCTTTCCCTCAGCACCAAACACCACTGGCTCCCTCCCACCCTTGCAATGACCCCCAAACACCAGCGTCCCGGGTCGAGAAGCATTTGACGTGGCCACTGAGACCGAGAACCTCACACGCAGCACAATCTTGGCCACTAAGAAGCTGGCTACAGAGCCAGGAGGGGTCCAGAGAAAGTGCCCCTTCGACTGTCGCTGAGATTTATATAAATAGAGACTCAGAGATCGGAGGGGACTGCAGAGGACCACAGTTTGCAAGCACTTCCCAGCCTCCTCTTAAATGCCTCCACGGACGGGGAACTCACTACCTCCAGCAGCCGCCTGACCGGTGTTTGGGCCGCGTCAGAAAAGTCAGAAAAGGTGAATTGTCCTCCTTTGATGCGGGTCCCCACAGCACCCGGGCCACGGGGACTTCCCTTCCCAAGTGCACTTCCAACTACGCAAGCCTGTAATACCCTGTGTCTTCCTTCGTGCGGTTCAGAGCCCACTGCCCTTGGCGGGAGCCTGAGGGGCGCGTCCCAACCCTGCACTGGGGGGGGGATCAGGCAAGTGGGGACACCACTCCCTCAGTAGGAGGTATTGACCAGGACTGCCCAGGGGTGTGGCATCCATGTTAGACGGGCTTAGAATGTTCTAGAAAGGGAGGGGCGGTAATTACTGGCAGCTCATTGCTGCTGAGGGCGCCAATGCTCCCAATGAAGGGGAGGGCCGTACGAGATGGGGGAAGCCGGTCAGATGAAAACCCGTGAGGTGGAACGACGGGGGGTCCCCAGGGGCACGGCACTGCTGGGGGCGGAGCTTCCAAGCCTGATGCCCAGAGCGGCAGGGGCTGTTCTAGGAGAAAAGGCACAAGAACGAGTCCAGATCCGGCCAGGGAGCTGGTGGGCGTCGGTGGCTCCAACGTGGGCCCGCTGACAAGCAAGAGAAGGGTCTCGAGTCGGGCCTGTGTGCAGTGGGAGGGGACTCTGAAGCCTTCCAGACACCCAGGCCGCGCCCTGAGCTGCTTGCCCTTGGCTGTGAGCTCAAGAGTGTGGAAGGGCGGAGGGCTGAGAGCCAGGTCCTTTTCTGGAACACACGAATACTGCGTTGTCAAAAAAAAAAAAAAAATTTCAAGCAGCTAAAAAGGATGCTGGGTTTCAGAGATGGGCAGAGGAGACGGACATCCTCCCAAGACGGGGATGTAGGACGAGGCAGGGATGAGGTCCAGGGCCGGAGGGCGTCTGACAGAGGTTTCTTGGCATCTGGAATCTTCTTTCTTGTCCTTCTCTGTGTTCTTGTCACTTCAGGACAGGCTAGAGAGGGATGACCCCGAGATCATGACCTGAGCCGAGATCAAGAGCTGGACGCTTCCCCCACCCGGCCACCCTGGTGCTCCTGTCTTTAATACGTTTATACATCCTTAGTTCACCAACCCTTCCTGAGGCTTCCCAGGAGGGCCCGACTCTGCCGTTTGCTGTATCCGCTGGCTTTCTCTCATGGTGCGTGACTTCCTTGCCTGTTCTGCGAGTGTGGACGGAAACCCTCCCCAGAGGACAGGGCTCGAGATGGTCTCGGAGATGCACTGAGAACGTGTTTCCACTCAGCGTGCCCAGGGCGGTGCTGGTCGAAGACCATGTTCGATGTTTCTCTCTCCACTTGGGGCTTTCCGGGCCAAGTGGGGGGTATTAAGGCGGACGGTTGGGCCATGTCCCAGATTTGGGGGAGAGGGTGTGGTCAAGGATTAGCCCTTAACACTGCACATTCCAAAGGAAGGGGTAGCCGGCCGAGTCCCAGATCCCGGGAGGTAACCCAGTCCTTGGAGTGCCCAGCGGGTGAGAGGGTCTCTGTTTACCTGGGGACCTTGGGTCGTGTGAGAGAGTCTGTGCTGACAGTGTGATTTAGGGGGGTGGCGATCGGCCCGAGCTCTGGGGGCGTGATTAGCCATGCCTAAGGGACTGCCCCCACAAATGCCCTGGACACCAAGACGCGGGGGAGTCTCTGATTGGAAACATGTCCTGTGTATCGCCACAGGCTGCTGGGAGAACCGGGGGCTGTCTGGTAAGTCCCTGGGAAGCGACAGCTGGAGGTTCACCCCTGGTGTCTCCGGGCCCTGGCGTCACACACCTTCGCTCACTGCTGATGGTCCCTCCACTGCATTAAACCACAATTGTGGGGCGCCTGGGGGGCTCAGTGGGTGAAGCATCTGCCCTCGGCTCAGGTCAGATCCCAGGGTCCTGGGATCTAGTCCCCGCATCGGGCTCCCTGCTCCACGAGGAGCCTGCTTCTCCCTCTGCCTCTGCCTGCCGCTCCCCCTGCTTGTGTGCGCATGCTCTCTTTCTCTTTCTCAAATGAGTAAAATCTTTTAAAAATTTTTCTAAAAACCCCCAACCAACCACAGTTGTAAGCACTACAGCTGCACTGAGTTCTGTGGGTCCATCCAGCAAAGCTAAACCTGAGGGTGGTCTCCATGACCCCCCACCCACAGAGAGGCTTCTCCTGCCGTCTGCAGCTGGTGGGGACCCTGGGACAGGCCACCGGCTAATGGTGTCCCTGTGGCTGAGTAGGAAAGCCTGGGCTTGAGGCACCCGGGTGGCTCAGTCTGTAGAGCACAGGACTCTCAGTCTCAGGGTCGGGGGTTCAGCTCCATAATGGGCTCACTGGAGCCTACTTAAAATTAAAATTAAAATTAAAATTAAAATTAAAATTAAAATTAAAAATAAGTAGCCCAGGCTTTACGGGACCTGGCTGCAGCGGGGGTCTCAGTCAGGGCCGCCATGTGGCTTAGCTCTGGGGCCTCATGGGCGATGGTGCCCCCTGGAGGTGTGCAGGGACAGGCTGCCTGCCGCAGCGGAGACCCTGGAGTCCTGGGAGCCGACACCTCTCTGGCTCCCCCGTGCAGCAGCCCTCGACCCCGGTGAACTGGAGGGCCGTTCCCCCGCGGCGGGCTCCACACAGGACGTCTGGGGAAGCAGACACCAGGAAAGCTCTGCTTCCCACTCACCTTGTCTCCTGGTCTTCTGTGCCTGGAGCAGACCTGTGGAAGAGAGACCTCTTAGCACGATTTGTCCATCCGGGGAGCCTCGGCATCCGGCCGTGAGCCCCAGGAGAGCAGGACACGGAGGGCCAGATGCTGGCCGGGGCGGTGCTGGGGGGCGGGGAGAGGGCCCCGAGCCAGGCTGGGCTTTCCACCCACGCCAGGGTGAGGTGCCGGAGGACTAGCAGCGGCATTTGCTGGGTGTGAAAAAAGAGAAGGGGGGGATGGGAGCAACAGCTTCATGGGCGTGGGGTCCTCTGCGGTGACGGGACATTCTGGACCTAGAGACAGGGGCGGGATGCACAGCTTTGCTAGCGCCCCAAAGGCCCCGGTATGTGCACTTAAAAAACGGAGGAGGCCCTGGGAGAGGGCTTTTACTTCTTACCAGCTGTTAGTTAGTTGTTTACTTAGTTTACTTATTTATTTATTTTTAAAAGATTTTATTTATTTATTTGACACAGAGAGAGAGATCGCAAGTAGGCAGAGAGGCAGGCAGAGAGAGAGAGGGGGAAGCAGGCTCCCCGCCGAGCAGAGAGCCCGACGCGGGGCTCGATCCCAGGACCCTGAGATCATGACCTGAGCCGAAGGCAGAGGCTCAACCCCCCTGAGCCACCCAGGCAGCCCAGTTCATTTATTTTTAAAGATTTCATTTATTTATTTTTTTAAGTTTTCTCTACACCTAACGTGAAGCTCGAACTCACAGCCCCGAGATCAAGAGTCCCAGTGTGTACTGACTGAGCCAGCCGGGCGCCCCGCCTGCTCTTTTCAGTGGAACTGCGGGCCTCTGTGGGTGTCCCTGTGGGGATGGCCCGCGGCGGACGGGAGAGGGACCCCGGCACCGAACACCCACTCATGCTGGCCGTCGCCACCGCGTTCTCAGTCCCCGTCGCGACAGTGCTGCGGTCCCTCAGCAGCCTCGCCCGTGGTCACCCACACACTCACCCGTCCTCTGCCGAAGCTGCCTCTGGCTTCTCCTCGGACCTGGGCAGGACGAACTCTGGCGGTGGCCTGGCACTGGGGACGGAGGGATACAGCGAAGCTGACAGGCCGGCATGGCCCGCTGTGGCCCCTGAGGGCAGGTGTGGAAGGGCCCCGAGGGTGCAGAGATCCCCTGGGGCTTACTGATGGCAGAGGCAGCCACGGGGAAGGGGGTGTAAGTAGGGGCATGACGGGGAGGAGAGACCCTGAACGGTCATCCCAGCTCGCCATCCCAGACACCTCGTGCCCTCGTCCCACGGCCCTGGTCCCGCGGACGCTGTCGCCCTGTGCCCTGACTCCGGCTTGCGGGGTTGGCCTCTGTTCCCTCCTTGGCTAAGGCGTGGGAGGCCAGGGGGCACCCCTCGGGGAGACAGACAGAGAGAGACAGAGATGGTGAATTTCCTGTGGTGTGTATTTTACTACAATGAAACACTGAGAGAGACACACAGGATGGAGGGCAGAGGGGGAGGGGAGGGAAGAGGAGGAGAAGGCTCGGGCTGGTGCGTCCTGCCTGCCCTCGGCCTTCCTCCGTGTCACCCATGGCTTGTCATTACCAAACGACACCCTGGGAGGCCACCACATCTCCCCTCCTGGTGGGGCTCATTCGCCCACCTCACTCACCCCGCTGCAGGGCCCGCTCTCCTTACTTGCTGAGGTGTCCCTCTCCTTTGCCTTTTGAGGACTCTCTGGACCAGGACTCTGTCTTATCCACCTGCTTCTCCAAGGCAGGCAAAGGCCTAGCCAGGACAGAGAACCCCAACCCTCTCCCAGACTTGCTGTGTGGCCTTGGGCAGGTGCCTTGCCCTCTCTGAGCCTTGGATCCTGGGGCTGTAAGACGCCGTCCGGAATCCTGGCCCAGCCCTCTCTGGGGGGTGGGGGTGCAATAACCCAGAGGTCCTGAGACCACTGTTCACGGTTATGCTACAGAGGAAAACTGACCCGGGAAACCAGTGGGGGAGGCTGGGTCAGAACCCTGGTCTGATTCAAAGCCCCCAACAAGGCCGTGCGTGCGTGTGTGTGTGTGTGTGTATGTGAGTGATTGGTCCCCATTGAGCCGAGGCCACCAGCTGCCCCCTCACTGTGGGCCCAGCCCAGCCCTGACCCCACCCCGACGTGACCGTCCCCCTGCACAGACCTCTCTCTCCTGGCCTTCAGCCTCTCCTCCTCGTACCTGGAAGAGAGAACGTAAAAATGCATCAGATGCGGCCCTCCTTCCCCCATCGGCGTGCTGCCCGGGGACTCCCTTTCCTCTCGGGAACGGAGAAACGATCTCAGTTCTGAATTATACACCGGGCATCGGTCAGAGCAGAGAGACGCCGCCGAGGACAGCCCGATGGCCTTTGTCCCCTCTCCTGCAGCAGCTGGGCGAGCCCCCAGCCCCCCACCCCCGCCGAGCAGGGAGTACCGGTCTTGCTGGCATATTCCAGCATCTGGTAGAAACAATTCGGCAGGTTTTTATTTTTTATTTTTTTGGCCTGATTCAGCCCCAGCAACTACACGGCGCCATTAGAGAGCAGCACCTCGCTGACGTGCCCCCTCGGCAGGGCCGTCTTCCTATAAAAGGCTGGAGAGTAGATATTTTCCAGTTTGGAGGCCAGTTTCAGCCACAACTACTCATTCAGACGTAGCTCAGAAGCAGCCACAGCAGATCCGTCCATGGATGGGCGTGGCCGTGCCGATAAAACTTTATTGGTAAAACAAGCTGTGGGCCGTGGCTCGAGGGACCACGTGGCCTCTCATCTCACGTGCGCGTGTTTCACTGTGTTTCCCTCTGCTCTGCAGCTCCCACTCATGTCTGGTTCCCGAGCGTCCGCGAGGGGAGGCGCAGGACCCGGGGGGAGGGGTGTGGGGCATGGGGGCATGGGGGCGGGGACACTCACACAGCAGATGGGACACTCACTGTAGCACGCACTCCGGGATTTGCACGTGTTCCATGGGGATGAGCTGTTCCAGATCTTCCAGGCTGTGCACGTACTGGATCTTGTTGATGAATTTGACGCTGGCAGGAGGAGGAGGGAGAGGTCTACAGCCCAGCCCCAGAAGGAGCGCTTCCATCCCCAAGCACCTTCCATCACACCTCTGTCCCTGCCCAGGCTAGCCTCTACCCCCGGCCCCAAGGGCCGGCTAGAGCAGCACCCGGGTCAAGGGCAGGGTCCCTGCCGAGCTTTGTCACCAGCTGCTGCTTTGAACTCCTGGTTACTATTATTTTTTAAAGATTTAATTAAACCCAAGTTTGGTACAATGCAGAATATGATTTTTTTTTCAAGGTCAAACAATTTCTCTAACAAGACCTGGAGAATACAGCCCTACAGAAAACAAAGTCATTGAGTAACAGTATAAAAATGAATGTAAGACAGAGCACAGCATCTACCGAAGTGTGCTACGGCGTTTCCTATCTATCTGTGGGGATGAGATAAAAATTCAGCTCTGGCTTTCCCGCGGCTGATGCGAAGGGAGACACGTGATGAATTACACAGTTCACGGTGTCCATCAGGGGAAAAGCAAGCAGTCGCTCGGCAGAAGGCCGCTGGTGACTGAGTAGGCGCGACAGACGTCCCCCACGGCGAGTCACAACGCGGCCGTGCGTGGCGGGGTGAGCAGCAGCAACTGCTTTCGTGCAGTTCAAACCATTTTTTAATAAAAAGAGAAACCGACCTGGTTATTTTTGGAGCCCGGGGTCTCCCTCCTTTTGTCACAAGAAGGGCCCACGGGCAGGGACTGAGCCTCACACAGACGGGCACGAGTCGTGTCCACACTGCCTGAGCACATCCGGCCCGGCGGGCTCGGAGGGAGGACCGAGCTGATTTGTTAGAAAGGGTTTTACGGTGTGCAGAGACCGAACCTGCTGCTCCAAGCGCCGGGCTGGGAATACGGGCCGAACGCCCCCCTGGTGACGCCCACCACCATGCCTGTCCTCGGACACGGATGTCCGAATCTCCGTGGTGACAAGGCTCTGTCTGCCTGTGGGGTCGGCCTCCTGTCTCACGGCGGGGGGGAGGGCCTGGGAGGCAGAACTCCTCACCGAGGCAAGGGGCACCCCCAGCGCGCTGATCGCACACCCGCAGGGCCGCCCGGGGCTCAGAATGGTCTCCGATTTCCTCGGCTTGTAAAGGGGGAAGCTCACTTTTCTCTCCCACTTCCTTGTTCTGCTGTGAAACCTCAAAATGTGACCCCCCCAAATCCGCGGTGGGAAAGCGATCACGAGTGAGAGAGTTCCCTGCCTTCGAGGCAAGTGTTGGTTCCCGGTTAGGGGATAGGACAGCAGCGTGGTCTTCTGTCAGGCTCTGAGCCTGCCCCCCGTTTCCCCAGGGGGGTTCATCACTACACACACGGCCCATGATGACCTATGACTCACCTGATTTTACTAGTACATGAATATTTGAAGGTGCTGGCAGGTCTTTAAACACAGACCGGCTGAGGTCACCTCTTAGCAAAGTGTTCACGCTGAGAGCGTGATGCTTTCTGAGGGTGGACCTTTCCTTAAGCTCATCACACATCACTACCTGGGAATGTGGACGCGAAGGGTCTTTTTTTTTTTTTTTTTAAGGTTTATTTATGTAAGCAATCTCTACACCCCATATGGGGCTCAAACTCACAACCCTGAGATCAAGAGCTGGACCCATGCTCTACTGTTCACGCCAGCCGGGCGCTCCTTGAAGGATCTCGATTCGATTCAATGCTTTGCATCATGTTAAGTTAAATACCGGGTTTATGTGATCCACTGGGGCGTTTCACATGACTGATTTTGTTTTACTTGATCTGCACATCGGGGGCTTTTACATGGTGCAATAAAGGGTTAACCGGCAGGTTGAGGCACTCAAGCCCCGCCCACTGCAAAGAAGGAACTGAGTCCTGGTGCTCCTGGGAGGTGGCCTGTGGGCACTTGGAATGGCCCCCTGCTGAGTGCGGTGGGTGCCTGCACCTTGAGCCCTGCCCCATAGTCCCCATTGAGGATGTGACCTCTAGTGGGCGTCTTGGGCACATCCCGTCAGAGGGACCTCTGGGCCACCTGAAGATAGACGCTAAGGTCAGCCGCTTAGTTACTCCATCCCCGGGGGTCTAAACCCTGGTGAAAACCTTGGAGAGCAAGGTCCTTCCTTTGTTATCATCACGGGAACAACTGAGGGCATTTGCTACCCGCCTGCGGGAGGGGACACCTTTGTCCTTGGCCACCTTCCATCTGCATCCCGCCTCACCTCCGTGGCAAACGGTAACAACTTCTCTGCACTCTGCGAGTCCTTGCAGGGAATCGTCACAGCTGAGGTGCTCTCGATGACCCCCCAGCACACCTCGCTCGTGAGGTGACATTATTGCTGGGAGGGGCTCGGACCCTCCTGGCGTCCTCAGGGTCCCCGCGCAGACGCTGGAGTGGACGGAGAGGGGCTCACTTCTGGGTGGCTGGGGTGGGCTAGCGACCTGTCTGCATGACCCTGGCTGAGTCCCCTGACCCTTCGGAGCTCCAGTTCCCCCGCCTGTGCCATGGGATGGCGACAGCATCAGCCCCTCAGGTGGAGGCTGTAAACGTGGGAAGGTTTCCAGCACTTACTATGGGAGGGCTGCCTGCTAGGGTTTCTCCTGAGTTCCTCCCTTAATAACAACAACACGTGCGACTGGAAATGGTTTAAAGCAACAATACAGGGGTGCCTGGGTGGCTCCGGCGGTTAAGCGGCAGGTCCTGTTCCCAGGATCCCGATGGGGCTCCCTGCACCGCAGGAAGCCTGCTTCTCCTTCCCTCTGCCTGATGCTCCCCCTGCTTGTGCGCCCCGCGCGCTCTCTCTCTTTGTGATAAGTAAAATCTTGAAACAAAAAAGCAATAATACATAGTTGGCGCAGAGCAGCTGCCAACAGAGGACGCGCACAACCCGCGGGCAGCGGTTACCTGATGAAGGGGCGGGAGATGGCCAGCACGGTGCGGATGAACCAGGACGGGTGCACGATGATGAGCGACTTCAGGTTCTTCCGCAATCTGGGGTGGGGGGGGGCAGGGGAAAGGCCCCGGGGAGGGCGGAGCTAACAGGTGCTGCTCGGTACCGGTACCGGGGTGGGGGGTCGCGGGCTGTGAGGCTGGGCCCTGCGCCCAGCCTGTGGACCGCCGCCCTGACGTCTAGTCCCCCCAGCCGTCTCCCGTTCCCGAACCATCTCCCGGGGCGCCCCGGTTCTGACCGCCCGCTGTGGTCCTCGTCGGGCGGGGTGAGGACGGCGCCGCCCCCCAGGGGACCCCGGGGGGCCCCGCAGCCCGGCCGCGCACGCACCTCCTGTCGATCATCTGGTAACACTTCTTCAGCCAGCCGATGCCCGGCATCCTGCGGCGGGGCGTGGCGCCGTTCAGGTAGACGATCATGTAATCCTCGGCCACCAGCAGCTCCAGGCTGCTGATGACGTACCTGCTCGCGGGGGGGAGGGGCGGAGCCGGGGGGCGGGGGAGGGGGCAGAGTTAGGGAGCCACGGCCCCCCGCGACGCAACCCCTGGGGCACATGCTTGCGTCCGTGACCGTCCTAGCCCCGCCCCCCCCCACATCAGTGTCAGTGCGAAGAAACAGCGCACTCTCCACCCTATGGAGCACTTATTAGGCACCACGTGTTTTACAGGCATGAGCTCATCCAGTATCTCCGGGAATCCAGACGGTGGGGAGGGGTCTCACAGCCCGGGGTACAGCCCAGGGAACGCGCATCCCCCACTCGACAGCCCAGTGCACAGATGTGAGAGGTCTCGGACCTGTCCCTGCCTCCACCCTCCCTGAGCAATTTTAGAAAAATCCTTTCCTCTGGCTCAGCGTCTACTTCCCCACCTGTAAGCCGGGTAGGGTAGGGGTTGGGCTCTCTGGTTTCTGGGGCCTCTCCTGCTCTGACCGGTCATCCTCTGAACCAGCCGGCACCCCAGCCCCACCGGGTAAGAAGGGAATCTTCCTAAGAACGCACATAGGAGCGATCGTGATCACGGAGCTCCTTCTGTGACCAGCCAGGCCTGGTTGCGGTGTCTGTCATCCCACAATTCCACCCGGGGGTCCCTGGCCCGGTGATGTAACCTCCCTGGGTCTCAGGTGCTGCCCCTGTAGCCTGAGCAGCCACAGCGCCTCCCCCCAGGGCCTGCCTGTGTCTTCCCGTAGGAAGCGCTGGACCCCGAGGCTGGGGGTGGTGATGGCCCATTTGAGCGGCTGAGGGAACCATGGGCGTGGGACAGAGCGGGGTTGGGGGCCACTTACAGGAAGAGGTTCTCCATGATGTAGTGGTAGTCGGGGGAGCTGCTGTCCGGGAGGAAGCAGGCAGCAAACACGATGATGGCGTTGAGACCTTCGCCATAGTACCCTGGGGAGAGGCGGCCAGGGAGTGGCTGGCGCTCTGAGCTGACCCCTGCTCTAGCCCAGGCCCCCACCTCCTCGCCAGCCAGACCCCTTCCCAGAGGGTACAGCTCTGGGTCCCTGCACCTTGGCTGGGGGAGCCAGCAAAGACCTGAGTGCACCCAGCCTGTCCCTGCCTGCCCCGCGTCCCTGCCCCAGAGACTTAACATCCCTACGGCTCAGATGAAGAGACTGAGGTTCACAGAGGGCCTCTGATGATCTGCAGTTGGCTGGCGGGAGCCAGGAGGAGCCCGAGGGCTACGCTCTCACCTCCGTGGGTCACTACCCTCATGTAGGGCCGGATCATGTGCAGGTCAATTCGGTGTTCTTGTTCTCCGATGATCACCGTCCTCCACAGGCGCCCATTGGCGGCACTGCCATCCTCGGCTGCGCCGTCCCCAAACAGGTCTGCGCTATCCCCAGGCATGTTCTTGGCGGCAGCCACGGGGGTGTCATCTGGAAGGAGGCCAGGGTGAGCATAAGGGATGCCTGAGTCCAGACCTTTTGTCCCAGCTCCCGCCCGGTACCCCTCTCCCCTGCTGCCAGTGGACACGTGACCCTCATCCTTCTCCTGTGACCCTGGTCCATGTGCTTCTCCCTGCCTGGAGGCCCTGCTTGTCTGTTTGCTCCTCCTACTCTCCCTCCATGGCTCAGCCCAAATGCTGCCTCCTCCAGGAAGACCTCTGGGGCTCCCCCTTTGCTGGCCTCGCAGAACACTCTGTTGGTTTTTGAACTCAGAGCCCCTGGACACCTGTAAAACCCAGGGAGATCGGAGCAGTGATGGAAACCCCCAGCGCAGGGAAGCCCAGGGCTGGGCGGCTTCGTGGCTGAATTCCAGCAAACATCTACAGAGGTAACACCAGGGGCGCCTGGGGGCCTCAGTCAGTAAAGCGTCTGCCTTTAGCTCAGGTCACGATCCCAAGGTCCTGGGATCGAGCCCTGTATGGGGCTCCCTGCTTAGCGGGGAGCCTGCTTCTCTCTCTGCCTCCGCCCCTCCTTCCTGCTCCTACTTTCTCTCTCCCCACTGCCCTGCCCCCCATCAAATAAATAAATAAAATCTTTTTAAAATAAACAAACAAACTGGTAACACTAATTCTTCTCCCTCTTGGCACTGCAGAAAATTCAGGGCATCCTGGGTGCTGAGCAGGTCTCCTGGGCCCTCCACTCAGTGCCAGGGGCACCCCCCGTGTGACAGCCCCAGACATTCCCAGACATGGCCCCGTGACCCCTGGGGCAGGACCGCCCCTCAGGTCAGACCCAGCACCCCTCGCCCTGTCCCAACCCCTCACCCTACTTCCTTCTTAGCACCCACAACCAACAGCAACGAGCTTGTGCACATGTTGTCTAGCGTCTGTCTTCCTGCCAGCCCGGCGCCGCCTCTCCCACCATATCCCCGCCACCCTCCCGGCCCCTCCGTCAGGACCTGCTCCTGCACAGATTCTCCCCCCACACACCTGCGCCATCGGTGGGAAACCCTTCACTTCGGACTCGGTCCCATTTGAGAACCACGCGAAAGCCACGAGAAACCCGCAAGTCCACCAGAGAAATGCGTGGGGCGTGGCAGCCGGGGACACAGGCTCTCCGCGGGGAGCCCCGGTGGGAGGCCCCCGGCCCACCCGAGCCCGAGGCATGGAGGGAGCGGCCGGGCCTCACCTTCCCACTCTAGCTCGTTGCCGTTCCCCAGAAACTCCAGCGAGTCAGTCTCGTCGGGGGTCTCCATGTCGTCCACATTGATGTCCAGGTCGTCAGGGGTGTCCAGGAAGTCGTCGGACAGCAGGGAGCCCTCGCTCTGGTCCAGGGAGATGTTGATCTCCGGGGCGACCAGCGTCTTCCGCTTCCGGTGAGCTCCGCTGAAGTTCAACGTGTTGGGAGGGGCTGTTCGGAAAACAGGAAAATGAGATGAAATCATTGTCGCTTCTTCTTTCTTTGTCCCCCTCCCCGTCTCCTGGCCTGGCGAGAGCTCCGCCCCATCGTGTGGAATGGTGAGAAGTCGGAGGCCATCCTTTGGGGCAGGCAGGGTTCAAGGCTGCAACATTCCACCCTGCACACAAGTCGCCTCTCTGTCTGCCGGATGGGACTCACGTGGGAGGAGTCGGGTCAGGGTCACACACACGGATGGCGGCGGACCAGCCCCCGGGCAGCCTTCCCCGTTCTGGACCCGCCAGTATCTGTGATCGCTATTGCCCCTGGGTACGGCCAGCAGAGAACGGCCCCCCCGCTCCCCCCCCCCCCGTGCTTCTTTTTGCCTCTCCGTGACGTTCACCTCTTTAATGACCGACACGGACCACGCCACGTGGGCCAGGCCCTCTGCGGAGTGCTCTCAAGTTGCAACTCGGCAAGACCCATGTGAGGCAAGTTCTGTTATTACCCCCTTTATCAGGCGAGCAAACCGAGGCCCGGAGGGGGCGGGTCCTTCCAGATCTCTCTGGAGCTGGTCAGGATGGGTGTGCCTCATGGTTTGAGCTGCTTTCTCCTGGACAGTCGTAGCTGGGACTCTGGTCTCCTTATAAAAATGATGTCCCTCTCCACCCTGGCTGCCCCTCAGGGGTTAGAGCGGATCCCACAGCGAGCTGCGAGGAGCTGGCCCCACGGGGGTGATGGAGGTTACCTTCTGTTCGAGGAAAGGGCTCCCCACCCGCAGTCCCCAAGCCAGCTAGAGGGAAAGAGTCTACTCTCCCAGAGACCTTGGGAAGTCACCCCCAGTTTCATTGGTGGGCAGCGAGCACAAAGTAAAGGAGCCAGTGGGAGAGCCCACATTCAGCGATCCGTAAATAAATGGACGAGCTCCTCACTTCTCTTTTTTCTTTCAATTTCTCCAGCCCTAAGCTGGAAACAGGGCTCCTGCTCCCAGAGAGGGTAGAGCTGCAGGTCACAGCATGGTGACAGGGAGCCTGGGGGTGTCCACACAACACTCTCCCCAGCAGGGAAGCTAGGCAGTGGCGATGCCCCTGGCAGGCCTGCAGGAAAGAGCACTGAGCCGAAGAGGGTTGTTCTCCAGCCTTAAAATCCAATAGAATTTACACTTAAAAAAAAAAAAAAAAGCCCAACAAAATATGTCCTGCCAAGCTTCAGACTCACTGGGACAGACGATCTTTTTCTTCCTTCCCATTTCTCCTTTTTGGAATGAGGCTATTTATCCCCCACCTGTCCCATCATCGTATTTTGGAAGTAGATAACCTGTTGGGTGTCACACATTCACAGCTGAAGAGGGATTTTGTCCCGGGATGAACCACACCTGAGTTTTCTGCCTCTTAACGTCCATCAACTGATTAGATGCAGCCCACCCATATTATGGAGTGCAATCTGCTTTACTCAGCATCCACTCATCTATGTGTTAATCTCATGAAAAAAGTGACTCTCAGGGGTAACATCTAGAATAATGCTTGACCACATCTCTGGGTACTGTGGCCCGGCCACGTGGACACATAAGCTTAACCAGCATGTCCTCTCCATCTCCTGTACTAAATAAATCTCATCGGCAAAGTCCCTTTGGCCATGTGAGGGCACATTCGCAGATTCCAGGATTAGGATCTGGATATCTTTGGGGACTCTTATTCACAGGCACATCTAGGAAGGGGGGTACTGTTATGATGCAGCCCTCACTGTACAGAAGTAGGAGACAGGGTCCAAAGGGGATGAACCCAAGATCTGGGGATGTGACAACAGCAGGCAGAGCCTGGTGCTCAGGTCAGAAGGAGGACTGGTCCTCTAGGGTGCCCCAGAAAACTGGGACAAGCTGGTCCCCATCTCTGGCTCATAGGCAGACCTGGCTCTTAGTGCTGTGTGATGTTGGCAATGTGGCTGTCCCTCTCTGGTCAGTCTTTCCTCCGAAAAGTTGGGCGCCATGGTGAGCCACACAGGGGAGATGCAGGCAGAAGGGGGACCCCCAGCAAGACTCTGAACAGATGCCACGGAGGAGAACACATGTTCAGGGAAGCTCCTCTAGCTACCCTGGACCCCCTATCTCCAAATTCTGGGGTCTGGAACCTCAGAGCCCTGAGCCCTCCTAAGTGCTTAGGGCAGCAGAGCCTTCCCAGCACTGACTGTGCTGGGTAACCCCGGGGCACTTTATACATGACATGTCATTAAATCCTTACATGCCCCTTTCTTCAGGAAGCTCACTACCTGAATTTAACAGATAAGCACTCGGAGGCACAAAGAGGCTGAGCAACCAGCTCAAGGACACACAGCAACACCAGGTGCCAGCTTCGTGACCGGGCCCACATGTCTCTCACCCACACTGGCTGTTTTCCCTCCAGGCCTCTGAGCAGAACCACCCCTTCCCTGACACTCTGCCTGGGGGGCATGGCCTCTGACTGGCTATAATCTCAGCCTCAGGCAGAGCGAGATCTGGAAATAGCGCGCCTGCTGCCACACGCTTAAGGGGACACTTACAGGACGTGTCTTCCGTGGGGCTGCCAAGAGGGTCCATCCCTGTCTCTTCTGGGAGTGGCCTGCAGACCCCGCCGAGTGCAGACATCCGCCACCAGAGCACAGGGAGCAAACAGCAAAAGACTCGGTTAGTTCTGGAGAGCCACCGGGACGGAACGCACCTGCTCGTCGGCCGGAAGATCAGAACACGTGAGAGCCGGAGGGCTCCCTTCAGATCATCTCGTGGACATCAGGCTGTTCTGTCCTCCTTTTGGAGGCAGAAAGCCAAAACCCAGAGAGAAAGAGGGTCTCATGCAGGGTCACAATTTCCCTTTGGAACAGACTCAGTGCTTTCCGGGGGGCCCCTGCAGAGTTGGGTCTCCGACCAATTTTGGCTACTAAATGCGGCAAAAAGCTGTCAAGGAAACACGGCCATCAGCCAAAAGAGCTCGCCATGGTCAGCGCCTGGACGGTTCGAGTGACAGAATATATCACGGGGCATCAGACTTTAAGCCAGAGGTATAAAATAGAGCGTCCATGAAGATGTAAATAAATGACTGGATAAATAAATAGGGAGACATGACAAAATTTCAGTGCAGAAGATGTCCAACGAATGTCAAGGGAGTCCTTCCCTGGAAGTGTGGGCTGGGGAGAGGGGACGGCATGCAAATGCAGGGGAGACACCTGTCGGCTCACCACAGCCAGGGGGCCGAGGCAACGTCCGGGTGACAAGGTGACAAGCTGTCCCCCGAGATGGCGTCAGGAGAAGGACACGTGACTCAGGGATCTTCCTCCCCAGGCTCATCCCCCCCCAGGTCTCACCGTGAGAAAAGCCCCAGATGAATCCAGGGAAGGGGCTTCCTACCAAACCCCTGCCCCGTCCCCTGCGCCACCATCAAGGGCCCGTCAAAATCCAGGGGAGTCTGAGAACCGGTCCCAGCCCGGAGGAGCCCAAGGAGATGGGATGACTCCGTGTCCCGTGGGAGCCTGGGACAGGGTCCTGGGATGGAAAAGGGACACTGGGGGAAACTGAGGAAATCAGAATAAATTGTGGACTTTGCTTACTGAGAACGTATCAACGTGGGCCTATTGTAACAGAGGCACCTTCTAAGGCAAGACGTGAATTAGGACAAGCCAAATACAGAATATATGGAAACTTTCTGTAATATTTTTGCAACTCTTCTGTAATTCTAAAACTTCTTCCCTTTATTTGTTTGTTTATTTAGAGAGTGGGGGTGGGGGGAGGAGCAGAGGGAGGGAGAGAAGCAGAGAAGCAGAGCGCCCGCTATGTGTGGAGCCCGACGCGGGGCTCGGCCTTCTGAACCCTGAGACCATGATTTAAACCAAGATCAAGAGTCAGACTGAGCCACCCAGGCGTCCCTGTAAATCTAAGACCCCTAAAAGGTCAAGTTTTTTTTCTTTTTTAAATAATGCCGCCAACTATGCATTTGTGCCCCTTTAATCCTAGGCTGAGCGTGGATTTGCAAAATAAGACCTTTTTTTTTTAGATTTTATTTATTTATTTAGTTGAGAGAGAGACAGAACGAGCAGGGGTTGAACAGAGGGAAAACAAGCAGACCTTGCACAGAGCACGGAGCCGGACGGGGGGCTCAGTCTCACTTCCCTGAGACCATGACCTGAGCCGAAAGCAGGAGTCGGCGGCTCACCCGACTGAGCCACGCAGGTGCTCCAAAATAAGACCTTTTTTTTTTTTTTCCTGGCGATACCTGGGCCCCTTCAGGGAGCAACAGCTCATGCTGCCGGAGTCTGACCCACACGCTGCGGGTCGTTTGCTCCTGGGAAATACTGGGTTAGAGGCAGGACTTTTGCAAAGCCCATGGGCTCCCAGAGGCTCCAGCCGCAGACCGTGCTGGCCCGGGGAAGCGCTGCCTCACCTGGGAGACTCAGCAGGAGAGGAGGGGACGGACGGTGGACGGTGGGTTCCTTCCCTTTTGAGAACCTGTTCCTCTGGGCGCGGGGCTGGTTTGCTTCTCCCTCTTGGGCTCGCTTTCCTCCCAGTCCTCAAACATCTAGGGTTCCCTGAGCAAATGCTACCCCCCCAGGTGCAGTGGAGGGTCTGGGGGGTAAGGGAAGGATGGGATCTCGCTCTGCTCCCACGCAGGTCAAAGGGCCACACTGGAAAGGCCAGCAGGAAGGGACGACACGCGTCCACACAAAGGCTCACACCCCAGTGTTCACAGCGACATGAGTCCCAGCAGCCAAAACGTGGAAGCACCCCAAGTGTCCACTGAAGGATGGACAGATACACACGGTGTGTCCCCCACGCGCCGGCAGGTCACCCGGCCCCAGCAGGAGCGAGGCACCCCCATGCGCGGCCCCGGGACCCGACCCCGAGCCCACGACGCGCAGGGAGGGAATCAGACACAGGAGGCCATGCGGAGTGTGAGCCCACGTGTGTGACACGCCCAGACCAGGCTCCTCCATGGATGGGAAGGGGGCTCGCGGGGGCTGGGGGTGACAAGTGGCTGCCAAGGGGGACGAGGTTTCATTTTGGGGAGGTGGAATGTTCGGGAACTCAATAGGGGTGAGAGCCGCTTAACATCGTAAATGTACCAAACGCAAGTGGGTTGTGTGTGCACAACTGTGCTCAGCGGGGCGCCTGCTTCTCCCTCTGCCCCTCCCCCTGCTTCTGCTCGCTCGCGCTCTCTCTCTCTCTCTCTGTCAAATATTAAATAAAAATTTAAAAAAGAAAAACAAGCTTGGAATGAGGTCAGAAGAGGCCGATAAGGCGGACACCCCCGATCCGAGTCCCTGCCGCTCTCCCTGGTCTGCAGCTCCACGGGAGTGAGCCACGGAGCCCAGGGTCCCAGACCTGCCCACGGGGCCCTGGAAAACACTTTAATTTGCTGTCAGATCAGACAGAGACGAGTCACAAACATTTTGGATTTCTGTCTTTTTTCTTTTTCTTTTTTTTTTTAAAAGATTTAATTTATTTTTGACAGAGATCCCAAGTAGGCAGAGAGGCGGGCAGAGAGAGAGGACGCAGGTTCCCCGCTGAGCAGAGAGCCCGATGCGGGGCTAGATCCCAGGACCCTGAGACCATGACCTGAGCCGAAGGCAGCGGCTTTTACCCACTGAGCCACCCAGGCGGCCCTTCTGTCTTTTTTCAACCACGGCCCTGCCGTCTGTGAGTGGTAACCACCCGCCGGGAGCGGATTGCGGGCCGCTCCCCTGGGTGCTGCCATGTCGTTCTGGCTCCCCAAGGTCCTGTCCACGGCCGGCCGGGCGCCCACCTCGGTCTCGGGCTGCGATTCCCGCGCGGGACGAGCTGGAATCGTGCTTACCGCACGGGCAGGGCGCCCGCGGCGGGCCGGCTGGGGGTTCACGGTAAGATCTCACCCGCTCCTCATAGCACCCCTAGGAGGCAGGGAGGAGCCCACTGCGCAGAGGAGGAAACTGAGGCCGGCCTCTGACTCCCTCCTCCCCCACTCCTCCCCGGGGTTGGGGGGCGGAGCTGGTGCCAGTCGTTGCTCTCTACCTCCCCCTGGTGGTCGTTCGGCGCACGTGCACCGACCCCAGCGGGGACATCAGGGAAAAAAGCCTGGGAGCCCGGGCCTCTGGACCCCCTGTCCTGCCCCCGTCTCCCCTTGCCGGAGGGAAGCTGCACAGTTTTGCAGCCCGGGCTGTCCGGTTCCTATCAGGATGTGATGCAGCCACCCAACCCTGGACAGGTCCACCGTAAATCATATGTCGGCCACAACCTAGAGAAGGTGGCCCGGCGACAGGGGAAAAGTCAAGGTGGGGAAAGCATCCAGCTGCTTGGTGCAGACGGGGAAACTGAGGCCCGAGGGAGGCGGGGCGGGTGTCTGAGAGAGCCTGGAAGCACACTTCCGCTCTGCCACTTTCCAGGGTGACGCGTGTGGGTGGCACCCTCTGGCTCTGAGCCGGTTTTCCGCATCTGTAAAATGGGAACGGAACTAGCCCTTCCTTTCCACTCAACTAACAAAGGCATGTTAGGTGTCGGGGCTCCAGGTACATCCCCATCCTGAGCGGAACGAGGACAGACCCCCGGCCGGGCTGCAGGAACAGTGAGTCGATGGACCACCCAGGGGCTGCTGTCAAGGCGCCTGGTAGACGGACATCCCCCATCCTGGGACGCCAAGGGAAAGACACTACACTCGACAAGGCGGCTCTCCTGCCACGGAAAGACATCAACGTCTCCCTGAGGAAGAAGCAACTTTGTCCTCACTACCACCGGTGACCCCAGCCTGCCCTGGGCATTTCAGACACGCTGGTCCCCGCAGGCTGCGAGCCGCTGCCTTGGAGTAAGTCATGGCATGGAAAATATATGTCCTTGGGGTGCCGGAGCAGCTCAGTGATTTCGACTCAGGTCATGATCTCGGGGGCCCTGAGATGGAGCCCTCCGGGGCCTCCGTGCTCGCCGGGGATTCTCTCTCTCCCTCTGCCCTTGCCCTGCTCCCTCTCTCAAAATAAAGATAAAGATACATACTCATGTACAAAATAATGTAGAAAATATATAATATATGCTATATATTACATATAAAATATACATATAATTATATATATGATTATATGTAATTGCACATAATGTATGTGTGACATAAAAATACAATAATAGTATATGTTAATAAAGAATGGCAAATTAACAATTGCAGTAACACAAATATAAATAATTTCTGTTTTTTAAGATTTTTAATTTATTGATTTGACAGAGAGAGAGAGCGCACAAGTAGGCAGAGAGGCAGGCAGAGGCAGAGGGAGAAGCAGGCTCCCCGCCGAGCAGGGAGCCGGATACGGGGCTCCATCCCAGGACCCTGGGATCACGACCTGAGCAGAAGACAGATGCGTCACTGAACCCTGAGGTGCCCCAAATAATTTCTATATAAATATATAATTATATAATGTGACGTTATGTAATTATTGTATAACTTTTAATATAAATATAATGAGTAATATATATCATATATGTAGAAAATGAAAAACTATTGGTTCTGTTTCTTTGTGGGGACGCTGACTGATGCCGGAAGAGGGAAAGATAACAATGGAGTAAACCAATAGATATTTGCCACAAATAAGCCAGAAGAAGGGGGAGGAGAGGAGGTGCAGTGGTGGGCAGTCAGGGAAGGCATCTTTGAGGAGGTGACTTTTGAACGGAGACCTGAAAGCAGGAGGCTGGCAGCGTGGGAAGCCTGGGGTAAGGACACTCCATTTGGGCAGAGGCTCTGAGGTGGGAATGAGCTTGGAGAGAACAAGGAACAGATCAGAAAGGCACCAGTGGGGTGGGGGGAGGGGGATGGGTAATGGGGGAGGGGATAGAGGGGAGGGGAAGGGATGGAGGGTGGCCCGAAAAGGTCATCCTGGATTAACGGGGCCTTAAATCCAGTGAGCGGCATGTGGATGAGACCTGGGGAATTTGGACACAGATGCAGGGATGGGGCCATGTGAGGACGAGACAGACTGCAGGGAACCCCCAGGATTGTAGGCCGCCCAGAAGCTGAGAGAGGCGGAAAGGAGCGTCCCCTTCAGAGGGAGCAGGGCCTTGGTGATACCTTGACTTTGGATTTCTAGCCTCTAGAACCCATCTCTGTTGTCTCATGCAGCCCACAGTGTGGAATCCAGATCTCTCACCGGCACCCCTCCAGCTCACGACATCTGGGAGCCCTCCACCCCATTCCTACCACCTAAGCTGGGCTCCGGGGCTGCATTCCCTACCACACCAAGGCCTCCTATGCCCCAGTGCCTTTGCACCTCTCAGCCCTCTGTCCAGAGTGCTGCTTCCTGCTTTCTCTGCTTGCCTCCTGCAAGGACGTGCTGTGCTTCTTCCTATCTTGCTTTGGAGAGTCACAGGCCCGGCCCTCAGAGAAGTGGCTGGTGGAAGGACAGACTGCGTGAGGGCGCATCTGTGAGTGGTGGGGAAGTTCCGCGGGAGCACCAGCAGTCTGGAGCGGATCTAAGGTGCTGACCTCACAGGCGGCTCCTGGCTCAAGTCCGCCCTCACATTCCAGCCTCTGGCTCCGGATTTTCACAGCATGAGACGAGGGGATTGGGGATGAACTTTGACCATGCCCCCCGCCCTGCCTGTGCTCCAGGACTTGGGCACTGCTGCCTCAGTCTCCCCTCTGGGGCTGGCCAGCCTCCGTCTCTGACAGCCCAAGGCCGTTTCTGGTGCGCGGCAAACACACAATCTCTTTCTGGGTGGAGGGAGGCTTTTCCGAGGCTCGAGACTGGTCCGACAATGTTGGGGCCTCACAGTATGACACCCCCAAAGCCCAGCCAAGGGAACCAGAGAGGTCTAAAAGGTTACTCGTTGGCCACTTTGGTGGTTTCTAGATGTCCGGACAGATGTGCCATTGTGCCTTCTCGGTAAGGTCCAACACCTCTGTCCCTTTGTCCCCCTCCAGGTCCCCCCACACCACAGCCTCAGGGAGGCTCCCCAGGCCTTGGGGGGCACCACAGCCCTGCCCCCACCCAACTCCACACCCCATAGTCAGGCTGGGTCTTTGCAAAGAGGACGTTACAGACTAAATCACGTTCCCCGCCCCCACACCCAAATTCACATACTGAAGGACCAAACCCCAATGTGATTGCATTTGGAGATGGGCCTTTAAGAAGCAATCAAGGTTAAAGGAGATCACAAGGGGGCCTTGATCCCACCAGGCTGTGCTTTATAAGAAGAGGGAGCGACAGGAGTGATCTCTTTGCACTGAAGCAAGCACAGAGGGGAGGCCACGGCCAGAGGGGAGCAAGCACAGAGGGGAGGCCACGGCCAGAGGGCAGCCCGAGCCCAGCCCTGCCGGCCCCCTGACCTGACTTCCTGCCTCCAGGAAGGTACGAGCATAATTGTCAGTGGAACCCTGTTTTGTTAGCATAAGCAGACTGGGACAGAGGAGGAGACCAGAAGCCATGAGCCGGCTCTGCTGGAGCACAGGACAGAGAAGGGCAGAGTTGAGGAGGGCACAGTGGTACTCAGAGCCCTCTATCACTTCGTGCCCTGAACCCACAGAGGCCACACACCCGTTTGGGACGGTTGGGGTGTGCACCACATGAAATCAGCTCCGTGTGTGTGTGTTGGGCTGGGGGAGAGAGAATGCTCTGGCATGGCTCCGGGCAGGGACAGAGAGATACAAACGGGAAGGGGGGCAGAGAGACCAAGGAGGGAGGGAGAGACAGAGAGAGACATAGAGAGGGGAGAGACATAGGAGGGAGGGAGAGGGAAGGAGAAAGCAAAGGGAGTGTAATTCTAATTGGCAAATCTGGGGAAAAGTCTACAGATATGCCTTACACCATTCTTGTAATTTTTTTTCTAAGTTTAAAATTATATCAGAATAAAAAATTACAAACAAAACCCACGGCCACTTGCTTGTGGAGGGAAGGGCAGACTGAGGCACCAGTCAGACATCTGTCCACTCCTGTCCCTGCCTCTCCTTAGCTGTGAGACGCTGGCCAAGATGCCCCCTCAGCTTTCCATCCATCTCTCAACCTGCTTCCACTGGCCTCAGGGCCTTTGCACACACTGCTCTCGGAGCTTCGAATGCTCAGCCCCTACCCCTAGCCTTCTTCATCCTTCACAGCTTAGGACCAGTGCCCTCCCCAAACCCTCTAGTCTCTCCAAACTGGTCAGACACTCCCAAGGCCCAGGTCTAGGCACTCCCCCAGCTACCACAAGCCCAGCTTCAGTTTTATATTGGGTTTATAAGTTTACAAGGGAAAAGCGTGTTTCTGCCCCAGACCGAATGCCCCACAAGGCTGTCTTGTCTTGTTTGCCGTGTGTCCCCATTGTCTTGCCCAGGGCCTGGCATACAGTGGGTGCAGAGCCTTCCAGAGAATGGAGATAAAAAGCAGCGAGCTATATCCTCTCCAGGCTGCCCTCTGGGGCAGAGGTGAAGAAAGATGGTACAAGGTCATGGTGGCAGGAGGGGCTGTGGGCACAGGGCCAGCCCTCGGGCACCCTGAGCTGGAAGGAACAGAACTGTGGGGCTGTCGGGCGCCAAACACAAGAGCTTCTGTGGTCGGGCACCCGGCAGCCCCATCAAGGAGCTGCTCTCCCGTCTTGCGGAGCGAGGAAGGCAGATGCCCCGGCTGAGGGCTGGCTCCTGCCCCGGGCTGCACAGCGGGGCCACTGTGCCGCAGACACTGGCCCACTGAACCCGGAGAGGGACCCTCTGCAGCTGGAGAAACTCACTTGAAATTCACATCCGCAGCTGCCCCATTGGTCTCAGCAAGGCTTGGGAGGTGGGGAGGGGGCAGGGAGCGGGATAAACAAGGCCCCGCTGAGAAGACCCGTCTGAGGGGGACTGTGCACTCAGCAGCCTGCCTCACACGGAGAGCCCACCCCTGCCGCCTGGTGCTGCGCGCCTCAGCCAGGTCCCCCCACAGCTCTGAGAGCGAGGGATTAACGTCCCCGCTTCATGGACAGGGAAACTGAGGCACAAGGAAGCCTTCGGCCCCTCAGCGGCTGGGAGTTTCTGGAGCTGGAGACCCTCTTCCCATGTGCTTTTGCAGGGTGAGTGCGGGCATCTCTTGGGCTCGTCCTTCCCAGAGGGACGGTTACATCATGAGCTCCTGGGCATCGGCCCCTGCAGTACACTGTTGCGGAAGGATGGAGACGGGCCAAGTGTCCAGCCATCGGAGTAAGGGAGCCTGTGCCAACCACGTTACCCCACGCCGCCCCGAGGAGCAAACAGAGGGACACGAGGTCTGGTGGCTCACGTGTCTCCGTGCCCTTCTTGCACAGTGTCTTTTTCCTACCCGTGACCATCCCCCGCTTGCGCAATAGCTACTGAGCGCCGAGTGTGCGCCGGGGTCTGTCCTCTTGCTGCCATACAACGGCGATCCAACCCAAAACCCTAGCTGTGGGGGGGGGTCCATTTGGTGGGGGAAACACTACAAACAAGATCATTATGTGACGTATTTAAGGTATTAGACTTGCCGAGTGTCCTGTGGCTAAGAACCACCGCGCACTTAGTGGCTTACAGCGGCACACATTCATTCTCGTATGATTCCAGAGGCTGGAGGGAGTCCAAAATCAGCTTCATGGGGCTGAAGGCAAGGTGTGGGCAGGGCCGGTTCCTTCTGGAAGCTCAAAGGGAGAATCTGGGAAAGGTTTGAAAACAGGCTCTCCTTTCAAGCTTCTGGAAGCGCCCTTGCAATGACATGGGGACAGCTCAGGGTCATTTTGAGGTCCTAAGCTTCATCACGTTTGCAGAGTGACTTTGCCGTGCAGGGGAACATTCGCAGGGCACAGGGATTAGGATGTGGACGTCTTTGGGGGCTGCTCTTCAGGAAGGAAACCATTCAGGGACTGAGCCAGGGGGTGATGAATGGCCCTAAGAGGTCCCCTCTGAGAGGGAGGCTTGTGCGCCGAGATCTGAAGGAAGCAAGGGAAGCAAGGGTGTCTGGGAAGGGCATTCCAGGCAGAGGGAACAGCCAGTGCGAAGTCTGACAGTCAGCACCAGGAAGGAATGGGAAGGAGCTTCTAGAACTGGAGGGGCATGAAGGGGATGTGGTGGGAGAGAGATGGAAGAAGGAGGGGAGGCTAAACGTGGATTTTCCCTGGGGAGGGCCCCTGCCCGCAGGGGTTTTAAGCAGAAGTAGGATGAGATCCCTCTGCCTACCACAGGTAAAAAAAATGTGGTAACACCTGGATTCCTGGGAACACAGGTAAGAATATAAGAATCCGTGAGAAGGTTGTCGAAGAATGTTCAGAGCTCGTTTTGGGGGGCTTTGGTGGAGGTGGGGGGGGTGAGGAATCAATCTTAAAAAATTCAACAAATATTTGTTATGTGCCTGGCCCCATCCACCGGCGGCGTCCTCCACACCTCAGCTCAGAGAAGCGGTGGGCATCCCCCCACCAAATGCGACAGGTGGGATGTGGAGATAGAGAAGCCGTACCTGGGAAGACCTTCGTCCTGCCATTCTTCCTTCACATCCACATTTTCCATCCGGAGCGTGGCTTCAGTGGTCCCCATGAGAACCGAGGAGAGGCGCTGATGTGAACAGCGATGAACAGAGATGAACCCTGAAGGCGGGCCAAACGGAAGCCTTACTGGACATCGTCGTAATAACAAGCCCCCACCCACGTGTGGCCCTTCAGATCCACATGCAGAGTGTTGCATCCTTCGTTACACTGAATCATGGACCAGCCCCAGGAGGTTTCCCTAGGTCCCAGGTGAGAAAACAGAGATGTAGAGAGCTGACGACAACCACGCGGGTCTGGAATTTGAACCCAGGTGAGGGACTGAGTCACCAGGTATCAGCCCGCCTCGCTATGAAGCTCTGAAGTCCGTTCTCCTTAGGGCTCATCATCCCTCCCTTACCTTGGATTTAAACTGGGAAGCAATAAATCCAACTAAAATCATTTATACTAAAGTGTTAGTGACTAATATACTTAAGCTTCCTTGCTGGGACTGACTCTTTTTTGGTTTCTTTTTAAAGATTTTTAAAAATTTTATTTATTTATTTGAGAGAGACCGAGAGTAAGAGCGAGAGAGCATAAGCAGGGTGAGGGGCAGAGGGAGAAACGGACTCCCCACTGAGCAGGGAGCCCAGTGAGGGACTCCATCCTGGAACTCCAGGATCATGACCTGAGCTGAAGGCAGGTGCTTAACCGACTGAACCACCCCGGTGCCTGGGGCTGATGCTTTCAAATAGGACCTGGTTGACCCCAGCCCACCTCTGCCTTCTCCAGGCTACCTGCCCTGCTCCTTTGCCCCCAACAAAGAAGCAGGTCTTGACCCCACGACCCCAGGACTAGGGCCGGCAGCATGGAAAGAGACTGGGGCTGGAAGCTGGGGCGTAATTCTTACTAAGCACAAAATACAAGTTTTGTTTTTTATTTTTCTGAGGAGCTGGGGACGCAATGGGGAGGCAGGCCACACCCTGAATGGTGACCCCCCCCCCTCACCCTTCCCAGCTTCAGGAGCCCCATCTGCAAACCAAAAAAGTTGCACTAGAAAGGAGCTTTATGTAATACCTTTTTGGACATAACATTCCAGGATCTTAAACTTGGTCAACTCCATGGGTTCCACGCTTTGAAACCAAACTGCGGATAATGTTGCCCTTGCCCCTCCCCCCAGGAGACACTTGCCAGTGTTTACAGGAATTTTGGTGTCCCAGCTTGGGGAGGGGGCTACTGGGATCAAGTGCACGGAGCCCAGGGATGCTGCTCAACACGGCAGGGCACTCAAGATGCACTCCCCACTCAGGACCAAGAATGATCCAGCCCCAACCGCCCGTAGATCTGAGATCGAGAAACCCTGTCTTAATTGCACGCTTGGGAAGGGCACTTGGGCTGGGCTTGACAGTCACTACAGAGGGCTCGCTGTGTCCTTGCCGCCCATCCTCCAAGCAGCTTCTGGGTTCTTATTCGCACAAGCCAGGACCTAAGCCTTCCCCCCTCCCCCGGCCCGTCCCCGCCCCCTACCCTTCCAGATGCCGAGGCTGCCCCCCTGCAGAGCCGGTGCAAGGCTAAAGGTTTGGGCCCATGGGCGGGGTCTGCGTTCGCGGTTGTGGGTCTGGGTCGGGGTCTGGAGAGGGAAGAGGGAAGGCCAGGCGGGGGGGAGGGGTAACTAAAATTAGACACTCCCCCTCCCCCACCACACACACTTGGGTGAGAGTTTCCCACTGGATTCTTGTCACTGTTCTGAATGTCGTCATTCATTCATGGAGGAGGGACAGTAAGACGCAGTACGCAAAAAAATAAAATAAAATAAAATAAAAAATCTCTTCTTATGCCTGGGGCGAGAACAACCTTACTGCAGGGGAAAGTTCGGGTCAATGGAAATGAATTTCCTTTCGGGGGAGAGCGAGGTCTCTGCATCTGTTTTCCTTATCCCCAGCCGGGTGTGACCTCAGCCCCCAGGAAGCATAACCCCCCCCCCCAATGCCACCCACGGCCGGGACCCTGGAGCCACACATGCCGGCCCCACGGTCCTCTCAATGTGGGGTGGTGGGTCCCCGTGGGCCTGTACACTCCTGTCCCAAGATCCGGACTTCACGTTTGAGGACGGAGAATGAGGCAAGGCGAGGGGGCGCGAGGCTGCGAGGCTCTGTGCTGTTGAATTACCAGTGTGTCACATTCAAATTCAGACGGGAAAGGAGGAATCGGTGTTCAGCCTTCTCCCCTTCCTCTCCACCCCACAGGCAAGCCTCTGTGTACACATCTAGCAAGTCTTTTTTTTTTTTTTTCCTCCAAATCCGCCCACCGTGTTATAAATAGGGAATGCACAGAGGTGGGACGTGTACACCTCGTCTCTTAGGAAGCGTCCCAGAGAGAGGCTGAGGGTTTAATCAGCCTAATCTCTAAGCACGTCCTGAAAATGGTGCAGTCCTCCGCGGAGCAGGTGCACGGCGGGCACGGAAGGCGAACTGCGGGTGTGTGTGCCTGCGGATGGTTTTCGCCCGCACCGGGAGACATGGCTGTGTTGCCACCCGGAGAATCGCAAGACCGCGGTTCCCCGCCTGCTCCCACCCGCCCCACCTGCCCTAAGGGGTTTTGCGGCCGCGGATGCCTCGGGACAGACCTCGCCGGGCAGGGCTGCGAGAAAGGAAGGGGGACTCACCTCGGAGGCCTCCGCCGGTTACGCGCAAACAAAGGCGAGCCCCGCGCGGAGGCAGCCGGACACCCCTCGCCTTCGGAGCGCAGTCCGCGGGCCTTCAGAGCATCCGAGGAGGACGCGCGCAGGGGCGGACTCCGCACCCGGGGAAGGTCACCGAGCAACGTGGCGGCGCAGATGGGCGCTTTCGTCGGGAGGCGGGGGACGGCTGCAGGGAGCGGTCGGCGGCCGCGCGGCCGGCCGCGCTCGAGGCCCCTGCCACCGCCGCGGACCGTGCCTCCGAGGTGTTTTCTCCTCGCCAGCTCGCAGCTGGCGGAGGCTCGGCTGCCTTGAGACAGTTAATTATGCTGCTTTTGTGTGCAGGGTGGGTGAGTGGGGGCAGGGCCGACCGAAAAGCACAGCCCCCTGCCAGAATCCGGTGCTCTCCATTGGCTGAAAGGGGAGTATTTCCAAGAGCCTCACCAGGGGCAGAAGCGGAAATGATTTCCTGATGGCGCATCACAGATTTAAAAACAAAACAAGGAACAAACAAACAAATAAATAAACGACGGCGATGGCCTCATTCCCTAGATTAGGAGGGAGGGAGGGGAAATAGCTTTAGGACCCCATTCCCTGGGTCCCTAGCCGGCCGCTCCCTGTGGACCGAGCCGCGCGTGCCGAGGACCCCGCTGCATGCTGGGGAGGCCTTATCCTCCGAGACACACTTGCTGGGGAGGGGGTGGGCACCGAGGGAAAGGCGCCCCCTGCAGTTGTGCGCCGCAGGGGCCCTGCCTTGGCGGACGCCTGAAGAGTGCAAATTCTGAAATCCGATCAGAAGGGGGTTCGAACCCTGGCCGGGAGGCTAACGAGCTGGGACACGCCACGGGGTAAGTGATCTTACCTGCCGGGCCTCAGTTTCCCCATCTCTGAAACGGAAACATCATGGTACTGGCGTTTGGGCGTGCCATGAGATGATGTAGGAGGGCACTTCGCAGCGCGCGGGAGAGAGCTTTTCTACGCGGTTTGTGTTGCTGTGTCTATTTTTAGACCCGTAGCAGGTTGAATGGTGGCCCCCACGAGACGTGGCTATGTCCTAACCTCTGGAACCTGTGAATCTGACCTTATTCGGAAAAAGGGTCTTTGCAGACGGAATTAGGAATCCAGGACTCTCATCTGGAAATGAGGTCCCGTGGATTTATGGTGAATCCCAATCCAACCACAATTGTCTTTACATCTACAAACCAAGGAATGCCAAGGATCTCCAGCAATCCCCAGAACCTGGACAGGCATAGAATGGATTCTCCCTCACAGTCTCCAAAAGCAACCAACCCTGTCAGTACCTTGAGTTTCAACTTCTGGCCTCCAGAACTTCCAGAAAATAGATTTCTGTGGTGGTTTTTTTTGGGGGGGAGGGGCACCTGCACTTGTTTCTGATACTTTGTTACAACAGCCCCAGGAAATGAACCAATCCCCCCATCCCAGTAGGAGCCGATGCCTATTGCTTTTTCACTTCAGTGGTTTTTCACCTGTTCTGTAAACACATCCCACCACAGGGCCTTTGGACCTGCTGTTCCCACTGCCGGGAACGCTCATCTTACATTATTCAGGTGTCAGCTCAGAATTAATCTCCTCAGAGAGGCCTTCCCCAACCACTGCTATCTTGCCCCCCACTCCCTCACCCCATTCCATTGCCCAGTCTGATTTTTTTTAGTATATACATTTTAAAAAAGATTTTTATTTATTTATTTGACAGAGAGAGAGATCACAAGTAGACAGAGAGGCAGGTAGAGAAGCAGGCTCCCTGCTGAGCAGAGATCCCTATGTGGGGCTCGATCCCAGGACCCTGAGATCATGACCTGAGCTGAAGGCAGGGGCTTAACCCAATGAGCCGCCCAGGTGCCCCAAGTATATACATTTTTAAATTGTGGTAGAATACTCATAATATAAAATTTGTCATTTTATATTATAGTTCAGGACTTTAACCACACTCCCATGGCTGTGCAACCATCCCCACTATCTATTTTGAGAACTTCTTCATCTTCCCGAACTGAAACTCTGTCCCCATTAAACTAACTCCCCATCTCCTGACCCCAAACCCCGACAACCTCTAACCCACTTTCTATCTCTGTGGATTTGCCTGTTCTGGACATATCATATAAATGGAGCCATACACTATGTTATTTCTTTATGTCTGGCCTCTTTGGTTGAGCATAATTTTTCAAGGATCACCCGCATTGCAGCGTCAGTGCTCTGTTCCTTTTGATGGCTGAAGAGTATATTCCACTGTATACATGAGTCACATTTTGTTTATCCTTTCACCAGCTGATGGACATTGGGGCTGTTTCCACTGTTTGGCCCTTGTGAATAGCGCTGGTGTGAACGGGGCGTGCACAGACTTATCTGGGTCCCTGTTTTCAGTTCCCTCAGGTACACGCCTGGGAGTGGAATTACCAGGATATAGAGTAGGTCTGTGTTTCACTTACTGAGGAGCCTGGTCCCCCCCCCCCAAGAGCACTTACCAGTGTTTGAGATTATTTGCTTATTTCTTTGTTTATTCTCTGACCCCCAGTTAGATTATAAAATTCAAGATAAAAGAGACTTGGTTGGTCTTTTTTTAAAAATATTTTATTTATTTATTTGAGAGAGAGAGAGAGAACAAACAGGGGGAGTTGCAGGCAAAAGGAGAAGCAGACTCCCCACTGAGCAGGACTCCGGGATCCCAGGTCCCCAGGGATCATGACCTGACCCGAAGGCAGACACTTAACGGAATAAGCCACCCAGGTGCCCCTGACTTGGTTGATCTTGTGCACGGCCACGTTCTCTGCAGAGGGCAGCAGCACCCAGCATAAAGGAGACTTCTAGGAGATGGAGGTGGAATGTGTGGATGCTGGCTCCCCTCATGGAAGTAAGACAGTACTCTCTGCTCACGTTGCTGCCTCACTCACTGCGTCAGGGTCTGTGCCCTCCCAGCCCAAGGCAAGAAGGTGTTGCCCCAGGGCAGGGGAGGAGAGCCAGAGCCTCCTGGCTGGAGGAAGTGGAGCTCTGGGAAGAGACACTTTAATGTCAGTTGAATGGGAAATCCAGGCCAGTCTTTGTGCTGGGCACTAGGGTCCAGTGTGTGAATCAGAAGGACTTTGCTTTTGCAGAACTCCCATTTGGAGAAACAGATGGGCAAAGGAGTCTGGGCTGATTTAGAGACATCTTTGGAGCAGAGTGGCTTGGGGAAGGGGGCATGGGAAGACTTCCCCGGGTGGAGGGTGGGCAGTAACAAGGTGAGTTGGGCCCTGAGGAGTGGATAGGAGTGGGATGGATGAAGAAGCTGGAGAAAGGCATTCTGGACAGATTTACCAAGCAGCGGTCCCGCCCCTCTGAGAGAGCGCAGGGAGCTGTCCGTGGTGCTGTGGCCACTGCCGAGGAGCTGTTGCAGAAACCAAGCTTGGCTCTTGTAAGGTTTATTTTTAATGGTGGTTAAAATATACATTCATAACATAAAACTTGCCTTTCTGATCACTTTTAAGTGTCACATTCAGTGGCATCAATTACATTCACAATGTGCAACCATCCCCACCAACCATCTCTAGAACTTTTTCACTTTCCTAAACTGAAATTCTGTCCCCATGAAACATTAACTGCCCCGCACCCACGGTTTGCCATTCTCCCATAAGTTTCTTTCTTTTCTTTTTCTTTTTTTTTAAAGATTTTATTTATTTATTTGACACAGAGAGAACTCAAGCAGGGGGAGCGGGAGAGGGAGAAGCAGACTTCCCACTGAGCCCAATGCAGGGCTCGATCCCAGGACCCCGGGATCATGACCTGAGCCAAAGGCAGACGCTTAATGACTGAGCCCCCCAGGCTTCCCTGTAAGTTTCTTGAGATCAGAAATGTTTCACTTTGTGGTTGTTGTGTCTCAAGTCCCTAGACCAGTGGTTCTCACAGTAGGGCGGAGATTCTGCCCCTAAGGGACATATGGTGGTGTCTGGGAACATTTTTGGTTATCATGACTTGGGGGATGGAGATGATGCTGGCGTTGGGTGGGTACAGACCGGAGATGCTGCTCCACATCCTACGACGCACACGACAGGCCCCCCACAACGGAGAATTCTCTAGCTCCAAATATCAACAGCATGGGTTGAGAATCCCAGTGCTAGAGGAACGCCTGAGTCATAGTCTGTTCTCACTGAACTGGGTTGAGGCAATGAAATTGCTGAAGCTCCTTGACTGTCTGTTTCCTGATTTGCAAAGGGGATTAATACAAGGACATTCACGCCCCATTATTAGTTGCTTCTGCATTTGTAAATCTGCCTACTGCCTGAACTTAATCTGTAACGTTTGTAACCTCCAAATCAATACTCCCGGTGTTTTCAGGGTCATTGCAGACAACGCAGAGTGGTGAAAACTTTGAGTGCTGGCCATACATGTTCCCAGCTGAGCTTGAACAAGGCACCATTTTGCCAACTTATTCCAGCCCAGGATCCCTTTCGAGATCCATTTACTACCATGATTTTTGCATTTTTGCCCTTTAGTTGGTGGTTTTGCTGTTTCCAGTGGCCCCCGCACACAGTGCTGTCTGGTGTTTCTGAGCACAAGAAGGCTGGGGTGCAGCTTACAGAGAAAATATATGTGTTAGTTATGCTTCATTCAGGCATGAATTATACTGCTGTTGGCTGTTAACGAATCGACCGTGTGTATTAAATAAGGTGTCTTTAGACAGAAGCATACAGAGTACCAGATTATGTGTTGATGAGTTGATGAAAATATTGGGACCAGAGGCTCAAAGGAACCTACCCCAGGCTTTCCCCCAGGGGCCATGCTTCAGCATTCATTCTCGCTGGGTTTGCTGCAACTTTATAAGACAGAGCTGTTGGCAATAATGAGAATGAACTGTATGGACTCCTAAGGGCTATTGTAAGGACCAGATAAGATCATGCATGCAAAGCATTTAATGCTTGTAGTAAATAACACGGTGTGGGGGGGGCAGATATGTAATCCAGAGAAAACACAGAAACAGACTTGCTTTTTTGTATAAAGCATGTAGCCTTCCTTAGGTCCTCAGAGCTGCAGGGAATTGGAGGGACGCCCTGTGTAATTACCACTCTGAACTCTAGCCAGGGCATGGTGGGAGAGCGGCACTTGCCAGACCCACTCGATTTTTCCTGGTGACCACACATGGTCATGAAGACTCAGGTGGAAGAATGCCATCCACTAAATCACCCATACGGCTTTTCTTGGTACCCTGGGCTTGCCATGGTTTCCGTCCAAGAATTAACTAGCCCTGTGCCCGCTTCATATCCAGGAGGAAAGGAATACCACCCCCCCCACAGTTGGTACATGTACTGTTTTTTTAAATTAATTTTTTAAAATTGGAAGTAACTATAAGTTCACACGCACTAAGAAATAACAGAGATCCTGTGTACCTGTCCCCCCGTCTACTCAATGGTAGTCTTACATGGCTATAGCACAGTCCCACCATTGCTTTCCATACGGTTGAAGTCAGATGTCCTCAGCACGAGGTCCCTCCCGTTGTCCTTGTGTGGCGCTTCCACTCCCCATCCTCTCCTCCCCTACCAATCACAAATATGTTCTCCATTTCTGTAATTTTCACATTTCGAGAATTTTATGTAAATGGAATCACGAGAGTATGTAAATATTAAAGCATGTAACCTTGTTGCACCGGCCTATTCGCACAATTCTCTAGGGCTTCATACAAGCTGTGTGCGTCAGGAGTGGACTCCTTTTTCTTGCTAAGTAGCGGTCGAGTTATATGAAATATGCACAACAGGTAAGCCCGTGCAGACGAAAAGCAACGAGGGGTTGCCGGGGGCTGGGAGATTGAAGGGTGACGGCTGATGCAGACGGCTTCTACTCTGGGTGATGCACGTGTTCTGGAATCATGCAGTGGCGATGGGCGTGCAACTGTGTCCAGGGACTAAGCCACTGAACTGCACACTTCCGAGGCCAGAGTGCTAACCACTGCGCGGAACTGCACGCTTCAGGTGGGTGAACCGCACGGCCCGCGAACGCCGCCTCGGTCAGGAACGAACTCTCCAAGTGACTCACACTTGGCTGTGGTTTCTCCGCCTGCCAGGGGAGCCGGGTCGTTCTCTGTAGGGCGTCCCGGGCCCCCACCCACTCCTGCCAGGAGCCACAAAGGTGCCTAGACCCTGCCCGCCCAGTGTCCCTGGAGGCAAATCACTGCCCCGCACGACCACTAATTTAGGGCCAGCAAATTTTAGGAGCTGAGTGGGCTCTTAGAGGGTGCCCAAGGGACAAGCAGGGCGTAGCCGCATCAGCAGGGCCACCTGCTCCCATCCCAGCAAGAGCGCTCCGCGCAACCCCTCACCCCACCAAGTAGGACACACACCAGAAGGATCTCGGTCTCCCGCTCCAGGGGTTGAAGGCTGGGCGGGGCTCCGGGAAGGGGCGGGGCTCGAGGCCGACACCCCGGATGCTGAGCGGCCGAGGGAAAGAGGGACTACAGGAAGGGGCGGGGCTTGAGGCGGGGGCGGGGCTCGAGGCAGAGTCGGCCGGCAGATGTGCAGTGGGAAGCGAGAGGGCCCGAGCTTCGCGCGGGGTGGGCGGGGCCTGGGGCGCGTGGCGGGGCGAGAGCGGCACGTGGCGCGGGGGCGGGGCGCAGGGACGTCACCGCTGGCGGCCCCGCCCCTTCGCGCCTCGGGTCGGCGCGAGCTCTGTGGAGATGCCAAGATGGCGACGAGTGACTGCTCCGGCTTTGCGTGGGGCGCCGGCCCCCAGTACAGGTAACGGCCCCCGCGCCGCCGCGCCGCCCGCCGACGCGGGCCCACTTCGGCCCCGGGGAAGCCGCGGGCCGGCGTGTTGGCCGGAACCAGGCGGGACACGGGCCAACACGCCGGCCAAGATGGCCGCGCAGCCGGGAGGCCGCGGCTCGGACGGTGTGTGTTGGAGGGAGAGCTGGCCGGGCGGGGGGCCCATAGCAGAGGGGGCGCTCAGGCCTGAGGGGAGGGCAGCGGCCCCCGAGGCGGGCACAGAAGCCCGAGCCGCGGGCGGGGGACCGCTTGGCCGCAGGGTGGCCGCGGAGGGGCAGAGCGGGCGGGTGGAGAGACGGGGCCGCGGGGGTGCGGGGCGGTGCCGGAGGGCACCTGACTGCGCAGGGCGTGCGGCGGAGGCCCAGGCGGCGGAGAGGGTGTGGGAGGGGCCTTGATCCTTATTTGGAGGGCAGACAGACCCGGGAGGGGACCTGGCAGGGCCGGCGGGGGTGGGGTCAGAGGGTACTGACCCCTGACGGCGGCGGGGCTGGCGAAGGAATTCAGGGACGTTGGCGAGGGGGATGAGGCTTGATGGGGGTCCCAGACTGGACGTTGGGGGGGAGAGTCCTGGCACCCAATAGGAGGGTGGTGGGCACTAGAGGCTTCCAGGGGAGGGCGATGGGGGCAGAGATAGGAAGCAGCCGAGGGAAGGAGGGATCTCTGGGTCGAAGCACGTGGGGTTTGCTGTACCCCCAGTGTACAAATACTTGGAGCATCTCTGCGGTCTCCGTCCTTCAGCCCCACACTCAAGAGCAAGTCCCGGGCAGGGCTGCAGGGCTGGCGTCCCGGGCGGGGCGGGGCGGGGAGCGCCTCCCTGAACCCGTCCTTCTCCAGCTGTAGCCTGGCTGGACCTCTCGGGCGGGTTTCTCACAGGCCGCGAGGACACGAGGACGCAGACTGCCCTTTGCACCGCCGAGACACGAGTGTGGACCGCTCTAGGCACCTCTGCTGCACGTTTCGATTTCAGCTCGTAGAAGACAGATGCGTGGACAGTTAGGGCCGAGCTCTCAGCCCCGGGGGTTGTGATCCTGCGTGTTCTTTCCTCGGGGTCGCAGGGGGACAGAGCAGGGCTTGGGAAGGAGGGCTGTGGACAGGAGGAGGGCTCCTCGTGTTTTCTGCGCTTGGAGTGGCTTCCGAGGTGGGGTGTTTGGCTAGTCATGGATTTTCGGAGGGGGCCTGCCCTTGCAGCAACACAGTGTTTTTATTTAGCCTTCTTTGTTCCCACCGCCCTCGGGGTTTCTCTTGCTGCTGGTGCTTGGTTGCAGCGGAATCCCCTGGTCCGGAGGCTGAGAGGCGTGCACTTTCAGACGGGCTTTACCTTCTGTCCGCTCGCGAGTGCGTGTTTCTTTTCTTCCTTTTTCTTTCCCGGTGCATTCTTCAGTCCCAAGTGGGAAGTCACTTGGATGTTGCTGTCTATTAAGATTACCTTCCCGGGGAGGGGTGCTTGGGGGGGGGCTCATCCGTCAAGTGTCCCGACTTTTCGGTCTGTTCTCCGGTCGTGCTCCCAGGGGCACTCAGTGCAGAATCTACTTGTTCCTCTTCCTCCCCATCGGCTCCTACCCCTGCTCGTGCTCTCTCTCTCAAATAAATAAGTTAAATATATATATTTTTTAATGACCTTCGGGAGGAGGAATGGCGTACTTGCACTCTGAAGTAGGTAATTCCGGGCCTTCAGCAGGTGCATCTGTCATTTGCATTAATTAGGTACATGCTTCGGCCTCGCTGCTGTCTGTGTGCTGCTGATGGGTGATACCACGTACTCCTGTGGAGCGACGGACGTGAAACTGCCCTGAGTGACGTGCCAAACTAGTCTGTGCTTTGGAAGGGCTCCCCAGGAACATGGGTTCTTAAGAAAGGAGTAGGGAAGGGCGCCTGGTCTCAGGGTAATACATTCAAGCCCCACGTTGGTTGTAAAGACTACTTAAAAAAATAAAATCTTTAAAAAATAAAGTAAATTGGGGCGCCTGGGTAGTTCAGTGGGTTAAAGCCTCTGCCTTCGGCTCAGGTCATGATCCCAGGGTCCTGGGATCGAGCCCCACATCGGGCTCTCTGCTCAGCGGGGAGCCTGCTTCCCTCTCTCTCTCTCTCTGCCTGCCTCTCTGCCTACTTGTGATCTCTGTCAAATAAATAAATAAAATCTTTAAAAAAAAATAAAGTAAATTTAGGGGAAACTGAAACATAGGTATCATAGTAAAATAAATTACAGTCTCACAAAACCTTGAGAAGAGATCCTCTGCATTATCTGAATGACTTTAAATAGACATTTTTTTCCGGGGTAAGTGACTTTGCTTGGAACCTTCAGCTGCCTTTAGGGTGTATTCTTATATAATGTGCCATGGGAAGACTAATTAGATGACAGATTTTGAGAATGCGTGCCAACTTTTTGGTAGCATTTGAATAATAGTATTTACAAAGCCTGTTTCAGAAATTGTCAAAGTCGGGACGCCTGGGTGGCTCAGTTGGTTAAGCAGCTGCCTTTGGCTCAGGTCGTGATCCTAGTGTCCTGGGATCGAGTCCCACATTGGGCTCCTTGCTCGGCAGGGAGCCTGCTTCTCCCTCTGCCTGCCACTCTGTCTGCCTGTGCTCGCTCGCTCTCTCTCTCTCTCTGACAAATAAATAAAATCTTAAAAATAAAAAAAAAAAAAAAGAAATTGTCAAGTGAAGACAACAGTTTTTTTTTTTAAAGATTTTATTTATTTATTTATTTGACAGAGATCACAAGGAGGCAGAGAGGCAGGCAGAGAGAGAGGAGGAAGCAGGCTCCCCGCTGAGCAGAGAGCCTGATGTGGGGCTCGATTCCAGGACCCTGAGATCATGACTTGAGCCGAAGGCAGAGGCTTTAACCCATGAGCCACCCAGGCGCCCCAACAACAGTTTTTTTCTTAGAGGAATTTTGAGTAGGTTTTCTTGGCTTTTTGTTGTTGTTGTTGCTTTTAAAGATTTTATTTATTTGACAGACAGAGATCACAAGCAGGCAGAGAGGGAGGAAGGGAAGCAGGCTCCCTGCTGAGCAGAGAGCCCCATGCGGCCCTCGATTCCAGGACCCTGAGATCATGACCCGAGCTGAAGGCAGAGGCATTAAACCACTGAGCCACCCAGGCGCCCCAGTTTTCTTGGCTTTTAAACTTTTTTTTTTTTTTAAAGATTCCATTTATTTGTCAGAGAGAGAGGTAGAGAGTACAAGCAGTGGGAGCAGCAGGCAGAGCGAGAAGTGGGCACCCCACTGAGCAAGGAACCCGATGGGGGACTCGATCCCAGGATCCCAGGATTACCACCTGAGCCGAAGGCAGACACCCAACCAACTGGCGCCCCTTGACTTTTAAACTTGATAACCACAGCCTCGAATAGGAATTTTCCTTATATCATTGTCTTCTATTAGTGTTGGGATCTGAACTTTTTGAATTGTTGGTTGGAATTGGATGCACATTCACTCTTGAAGGTATAAGCAAAGTTTATGATTACTGTTGGTATGATGAGCTGCAACTATTGCATGTTATGTGGTCTTTTAAATCTCCTTGGGCTTTTTCGGAGGTAGAGTTAGTGCTGCAGATATCCAGAATGAGGGATTAATCCCATGAGAAAAATTGAATTGGGCAGCGCTTTTCATGCGTCCCAAGGGCAGTTTTCAGTGTGAGCAGCTTGGGAACTCCAGCTCGGTTCTGTATGTGTTTGATCACTTAGGTGATGGAAGCATCTAGAACTCGGAGCTGTATGCTGGAGGTCCACACTAGTGGAACAGTCTGGCCGCCCCTGTTCCATTTCCTTCCCTCTTGGTTCAGCAGCTCTGTGAGTATGCACCTGCTCGGGACATCTGGCTGCCTCTGCCTTCGCACTCTGGTGAAGCCTGAGTGAGACAGCGGCTGGCTTTGGGGTAATGCTTGATTTCCCATCAGGTGAAGCTCTCTTCTAATAAGCTTTTGAGACGCTCTCTCACTCTCTTTAAAGATTCATTTATTAGAGAGAGAGTGGGGGAGGGACACAGGGAGAGAGAAGAGAGAATCGCTAGTAGACTCCCCACAGAGCACGGAACACAACGCTGGGCTCTGTCTCACAACCCATGAGTTCATGACCTGAGCCGAAACGGCAAGGGGGACTCTTAACTGACTGTGCCAGCCAGGCGCCCCGTCAGCGGCTCCTTTGTCATCGGAACGTCGTTGGTTGAACCCAGTGTTGGTAGTTGGACGTCTGTCGTACTTGCTCACAAGAACCTCACATTGGCTGTCGAGTCCTGCCTCCCTGTGTCGACACAAAAGGTACATGTGTTAGACCAGGTGACAATGGGGGTTTCTCTACCTCTGAAAGCAGCAGGAGAGGGCTGGAACCACACATGACCCCACGCCAGTCCCCAAACATTGGCCTTTCATCCGCAGGATTCACAGCAGTAGATGGGCGTGGCCATCGTCGCCCTGGTTGGAAAGTCTTTGGTTTGCACTGCTCCTAGGGGGGCGCACACAGAATGCTTTCTCCTTGCCTTACCCGGCATAATGTCATCAGGACAGCACTTTGAAGCATCTGCCTGGCAGGCTAACCTTGTGGCCACCCTCCATGTGGGGACCACGTTCCTTTGCAGAAGGATGGAAGAGTTGCCAAGCCCAGAATCTGGCTCACCCTAGAGGCTCAGCAAATGCCCATCACCAGCTTCAGGAATCCCTGCCTCAGAATGTGGCGCAGCCCAGTGGCTCTGCCTTGAGGAGCCAGGTGGCCCTGATTCAAAGCTGGAGACTTTTGACTACAGTTTAAAGAAGGTTGCAGATGGGGCTGGGGAATGAAAGTCTCTGTCATCTTCTCAAGACCCAAGGGTTTAGTTTATCAAACCCCTTTCCAGTACGTTGGAATGTTTTCTGTGGGTTTCTGGATCTGAAATGAGCATTTCTCATGGAGAAGGTACATAAGACTTCCATAATTTATTTATGGTTATTTTTAAAAGATTTTATTTATTAATTTAACAGAGAGATAGGGAGAACCAGAGAGTATAAGCAGGGGGAGAGCCAGAGGGAGTGGAAGAAGCAGACTCCCCACTGAGCAGGGAGCCGGATGTGGGGCTTGATCTCAGGATCCTGGGATCATGACCTGGGCTGAAGGCAGAGGCTTCACTGACTGAGCCACAGATGCCCCAGAACTTTCGTAATTTAAAAAAATCTGCTAAAAAATCAGAATTGTAGGGCCCGTGGCTGTCTCATCTGGAAGAGCACGTGAGTCTTGATCTCAGGGTCGTGAGTTCAAGCCCCATGTGTATAGGGATTACTTAAATAAACTTAAAAAAAATAAAATATTTTTAAAAATCTGAATTGTTATGAGAATGAATGTATGTGAAATGTATATTTTGAATATAAAAATCTCGTGAACCAAAGTGCCCAACGAGACCATCACCGGCTGTTCGTGTGAGCGCGTAGACGTGAGGTGATGCGATCTTACCGACAGATTTAGGAGCGTCCTTCCCTGCGAATGTCTCCAGCGACCACAGCAGCTTTGGGTATCAGATTCCCCGCATGCCGTCTGAACTCTGAGTGTTCCTCAGCCCTGTGAATCGTCGCGGACGCGCCTGGAGAACTGCGCCGAGGTCAGGGTGCGCCGCAGCGCAGGTGACCCTCGACGAGAGAGTTCCAGCTGCTGGGTGCTCGGCAGGAACGTCACTGGGGCTCAGCTTGTGCCACGGGGGCAGTGCTAGGACAAGGGCAGGTCAATGAATAGTGAAGAGCTTTGTTCTAGGAAGGATCCAGGAGATAAAAGGGTAATACCGAGTGAGGCTTCTCACCTGCTGTGATTGCAGGAAAATTATTTTTTCCCCTCAGACTCTGAATGTGTTTGGTTTTGTGTGTGTGTGTGTGTGTGTGTGTGTACATTTTTCTGCCTAGTGGGAGCCGTTGGCAGCGGTGTGTGGCGGAGTTCTCTGAACGCGTCATTACCTGCTGTAGGTGGCTCAGACAGAGGGCCGCATCCCGGGTCCACGTGTCCTTTCATGGTGAGCCTGTGGGAACAAGCGGCAGCACGTGGCTCAGGAAGGCCCTAGTCGGAACCGGCCCTCCTCTGCCCAGTCCCTTCTGTCTCCAGCCCTCGCCGCTGGCCCTGTCAGGTGACGGAGCAAAACGGTATCAACGGGTCTTGCCAACCTTGCATTCTAAAATCTGATCTAGATGGTGTGCTCCCTAACACCCTGCCCCCCTGAAACAAACACACACCAAGAAACCTCATGGTTGGGACAGTGGCCCTCAGCCTTGTGGCGTGGCGGCACGCCCTCCCTTTGAGCAGCAGGGGACTTCAGCTCTGCTAGCGCAGGGCTGCGGCTGCCGGCGTGAGGGCAGTCTTCCCCGAGAGCAGGTTTGTGGCTTTTCATTCCTGTTCCCATCCGTCACGGGTTGGAAGTTGGCAGCCTGCCCACCGTGTTTGAGTCTCACACCTACCCGGGCGGTAGGCTCGTCGCTTGCTTCATTTGCTATAGCTTGCCGGCACTTAAAAACCGGGAGACTGGGGGAGGCCTGGCTGGCTCAGCGTGTGACTCTTGATTTGGGGGTCATGAGTTCGAGCCCCATGTTGGGTGTAGAAATTACTTAAATAAAAAACAAAAAAAATAGGGGTGCCTGGGTGGCTGAGTCAGTTAAGTGTCTGCCTTCGGCTGAGGCCACGATGAGCCCCACGTCGGGCTCCCTGCTCAGCGGGAGGTCTGCTGCTCCCTCGGGTTGCCGATCCCCCTGCTCCTGCACGTGCGTGCTGTCTCTCTCTGATGAACCAATAGATAAAATAAAAAATGGGAGAGTTCAGATGGCGTGCGGGGAATCTGATACCCACACTCAGCGGAAAAACCCTGATTTCCAGCCTTGCTTAAAATCGGGAGATCTGGCACCCCCGGCCTGTGCAGGCTGCCGGGCCACGTGAGCTCCTGCTGAATTGTCCTGCCATCTCAAGAGAAGGCTTTGTGCTCTCCAGGCCAGTACACCGAGGGCAAGGAAGGGTGAGTGACTTGCTCAAGGCCCCAGTGAGCGGAGCAGGACTGAAGCCATCCCGCTGGCCTGTGGCTCTCCTCACGGCTCCCAGGCTTGAGACCTCTGTGACTCCAGCTTCGTGCTCGTGCAGAGGCCTCTCGTGCTTAGGCTCTCCTCTCTGCCGTCTTGCTTGAAGGGAATGTCTCCCTTAAGCCTGTGGGATTTTAAGTCCTGGAGGTGCCTGAGTGCGGACACAGGAAGGTCCGTGCCACTGCGTGCAGGAAGAATTGATCAATTTCCCGAGAGAAATGCTGCATCGCACGGGGCCAGCGTAAACCTGCCGTGCTCGGCGACTGCTTTTTGGCACCCATTGTTCCCGCAGGGATTCTGAGCCTGGGGCCTGCGAAGCCAGGCTGACTGCAGGCAAAACTGCCATTTCCAAGGAGTCAGAGAGAAGGAAGTCTCAACTTCCGCCTGATTGGAAACTAAGAGAAGGCGAAGTGACCAGTGACCTCCCATCAAGGGGAGCCTGAGCTGGGGCGGGGTGGTCTCCCTCTGGACGTGTGGCAACGAGCCTGGGAAGGAGAAATTGCCTCTCCTGGCCTGGGCTGCTTTTCCCCTAAACGCGAGGCTCGATCCCCCACTCCAAACCTTGGTGTCCTTGCCTGTTTTCGCAGGTCTGAGTTTCTCAGCGGCACGTTTGACACTGGGGCAGGTCACTCTGGGGTGGGCCCTTTGGGGGGTGGAGCAGCATCTGTGGCTGCTGACCCAGCGCCAGCAGCACCCCAGTCGTGACAACCACAGATGTCCCAGCATCACCCAGTGTTCGCTAGGGGCAAAGTCACCCGGCGTGAGAACCCCTACGCCAGATTTCCTAGGTTTTGGCAACCGTATGGGCCGTGCCTGTGGGAGGTCTTTGCCACGAGCCGTGTTTTGGCTCAGTCAACTCCTAAAACCTCAGTGTGGCAGATCGGTTGCCAGAATGTCCCTGTCCTTCATTCCTTGTGTCCTCACCTTTTCTGCTATGACCTTGCAGCATTTCCCATCTGGAAGTAACATCTGTTTCCTTGGCCCTTGAGTCTGGGCTTCCTTGTGCCGTGTCTTGCCAGCGGACTGCCGTGGAAGTGATGCCACCTTAGACTGCAGTCGGGGCCCCCCAGAATTTCTAACTGAAACCTAGTCCTCCAGATGATGGTAGGGGAAGGTGGGGCCTCTGGGAGGGGCTTAGGTTATGAGGGTGCAGCCCTCATGAAATGGATGAGTCCCCTTATGAGAGAGCTCCCCTCCCCCCGCAACAGAGCTCTGTCACCCTGTCCTACACCCAGTCCCTCACCAGACACGGTGCCTGCCAGCACATTGATCTTGGACTTGTAGCCTCTAGAGCTTTCGGGAACGCTGCTGTGTGAAGGCCCCCAGGCTGGCGGTGGAGGAGGACATGCTACAGGGAGGTGGCCAGAGGCGCAGGGCAGCCCGGCCTAGAGATTCTTGAGGGAAACGATCAACGATTGCTGCTTTAACCAGGAATCCACAAACCTTTTCAGTAACGGGCCAGAGTAAATACTTGCTTTGTGTGTATCGTGTAGTTGGGGGCAGCTTCTCAACAGTAGGAACATACCCCCCCACCTCAGTTCCAGGGCTGAACGTTGGAGATGAGGGTGCTGGTGGGGGGGGCTGGGTTCTGGTGAGAGCCCCCTGGCGGGTTGTAGACCGACTGCCTCCCCGCTGTGTCCTTGCATGGAGGAGGGGGGAGGGGAACAGTCCCCTCTTGACTCAAGGGCACTTCTGAAGTCTCCAGCCTCCTGACGCCATCTAATCCTAATCCCTCCCAGAGGTTCCGCCTCCTAACACTGTGGCACTGAGCGGTAAAGTCTCAACATTGGATTCTGGGAGATGCAGACATTCGGTCCCTAACACCAGGCCATATGGCATCTGAGCTCCCCCACGCTAGGGCTGCCACTAGGGCAAAGGCAGCCGGGAACAGTGCCCAAACAAGTGGGTGTGGCTGTGTGCCATCAAAGCCTTCGTTTTTGACTCTAATCTGTCAATGTCACATAATTTTCACGTGTCACGAAATAGTTCCTTAATTTTCTCCAGCCATTTGAAAATGGGAAAACCATTTTTTTTGCTGTGGGCCTTACAAAAGCAGGCCGTGGGCAGATGTGGCTGTCCCTTGCCAAACCCTGCTTAAAACCTTCCCGTTTCTCCCTCTCCTCCCCGCCTGGGCACTGCTGTGCCGAGTCTCTCGAGAGTGGGCGTGAGATGCCCAGCACATGCCCTCCCCGAGACCGAGGGGCGTCCCACACTCCATGTCCTCCCGGGGCGCCCTTAGCTAACTTAAAGGGAGGCGGCGCTACCCTCCCAGACCACAAACACCAACAGGTGCTTTCGTGGTGTCCCGAGCCGTCGGCCAGGATGAGGTGGGTCTCACGTTCCCTTTCTGGGCCCCCACCACTTTGATCGTTGTTCATCACACGTTTACTCCCCTCAACTGCCCTGCAAAGCCCCATCTTAAGTGTTTGGAGAGCCCTGAGGAGGAAAGAAGAGATGTGATAGTTAGGAGGAACCCTTCCCCACCTCCCAAGGCCAGAATAGGCCTTGCAGTGAAGGGCACCTGGGATTTTGGTTGGTGGGGCTGGGATGTGGCACCCCCAGCCCCGAGAGATGGGCTGGTGTGGACATTGACATGGGAGAAAAGCATAAGGGCTGAGCAGGGAACGGTGGTGTGTCCTGAGGGACAGGATTTGGGGGGTGGCAGGAGGCTAGGCGGTGGGCTCGAGGCCCTCTGATAAAGCAGAAGCTGGGGTTTATGCAGTAAGCAATGGGGAGCCACCAAGATATCTGCTCACAAGATCTGTCCTGTTTTAGGATGCTAAGGGGGTGCTTTGGGCTGAGTTGTGCCCCCCCAGCCCCCATTGGGACTAGAGGTAGGGCCTCCAACAAAGTCATTCCAGTTACGTGAGGACACAGCGGTGGGTCTGAGCCAGCCATCCTGGCCCCCTTCTGTGGGCTGTGCTTGGTCTGTGGTCCGTGGGGTGGGAGCCAGGCTGGGCAGGGAGCTGCGAGAGGAGGCCAGCACAAGGAGGCGAATGTGGAACGAACGTGGCCGGTACCGTGCAGCATCGCCAGTAACGTTTGGTGGTTTAAAGAGATGCCCACGAACCCTTTGATAATCCCTCCCTTCAAAAGTCGGGGCCTAATCCTCTGCCCGGGGGTGTGGGTTAGATTGGGTAATTCACTTCCAACTAACAGCGTGTGGCTGAAGTTCTGCCTCGTGATTGGTGTCAGAGGCTGGGTCAAGTCCGCCTTCCGCACCCGACTCCTCGCTCCCCCCCCCTCCCCCGGGAGAAGCCAGTTGCTGTGTCTGAGAATATGGGAGCCGTGCTGGGAAAGGCCCGCGCGAGAGGCTCCAAGGCCTCTTGCAAACAACCCGCACCGAACTGCTCTCTGGCTGAGGGAGTGAGCGGGGAGCACAGCCCACCACCCCAGTCAAGCCTTCAGACGCTGCCGGCCTGGCCCTCCCCTTGCTGGTGACCTCAGGAAGAGCGGGAGCCCAGAGCCCAGCCGAGCCACCCCACGTTCCCGACCCGCAGAAACTGCGAAGGTCAGCATCACTGCGAAGCCGCAGCAGTGGGGACGATGTCGGACGGCAGTCCGTAACCAGTGCGTGATGTCCGTGTCCACCAGTAGGAAGCTGGGCCAGCGAATTGTGACCCATTCAAACCTGCCTTTAAGTTCGGGAGGCCCAGCACGGAAGTGCCAGTGGACCGTGTACCATACGCCCAAACACTTCATAAACCCAGCTGGCAGAAAGTTTAAATACAGTATGTTTTATCTTACCCACCTTGAGAAGTAAACCTTCCCAGCGGCCAAAAACCAGAGGCCACGGTTTTCCTGGTTGGGGAAACATCAGCGATGACTGAATTTCTCTATTATCGTGCATGTCTGGGCATTCTGTTGAGGGACTAGTACTGTTTGATGTCTTAAATAAAATAAATTCATAAATGATTGTATATGCTGTAAAATTTATCTTTAACTTGTTTATATTATTTTATTTCAGCATGAATGATGTTTGTGTGACCAAGATTTTCATATGTCATTTGAGTTTTGCGACTACAATGACCTGAAGCGGGTGTCATTGGTGGGCCGGCTTGCGTCCTCCCTAAAATTTATATGTAGAAGTGCTTGCCCCCAAGGCCTCACTCGGAATAGGACTGTGTTTGGAGATGGGGTCTTTAAAGAGGTGATTAAGTTAAAATGTGGTCACAAAGGTGGGCTCTGATCCAATATGACTGGCACCCCTGTAATGAGGAGATGGGGACACAGACACGCTTTCAGGGGACGACCCTGTGAGGACACGGGAGAAGACAGTGTCTACACGCCCAGGAGAGACATCTGGGAAGGAACCGGCCCTACCAACTGCTTGATCTTGGACCTCCAGCCTGTACAGCACTGTTGTTGAAGCTGCTCTGTCGTGGGACTTTGTAACGGCCGCTGGAGCAAACCAGCTCCCGATCGGGGTTCCATCTCAGAGCCGCAGAGCGCAGGAGATGATCAGAGAGCTCGAGGCTCCGGAGGGACAGGCCACAGCCAGCGCCATCCCAGGATCCTCAGAGGGATGTGCATTCTTACCTACATGGACACCTGGGGGCACGAGGCCTTCATTTCTGCTGGACTCTCCGTTAAGAAAGGCTGAGAAAGGCTGAGCTAAAAGATCTAACCTTACAATGCAGTTACAGCGGGAGTGTCCAAAGCAGGTGTATTTGCATCAGAAACGTTGAGTAAATGTAGTCATGTGTTTCTAAAAAGTTTTTTTTCTTGGGCGCCAGGGTGGCTCAGTTGGTTAAGCGTCTGCCTTCGGCTCAGGTCAGATCCTGGAATCTCGGGATGGAGTCCCACATCAGGCTCCCTGCTTGGCGGGAAGTCTGCTTCTCCCTCTGACCTTCCCCCTTCGCACGTTCTCTCTCTCTCTCTCTCTCTCTCTTATTCTCTCTCTCAAATAAATAAAATCTTTAAAAGTTTCTTTCTTAAAATATTAAAACATGTCTGTTAAACGTTAAGACAAAATACGGGGGGGTGGGGAGTGACCGGTGGTAGTGGTTATGAGGTTTCTTTTTATTGTAGCAAAATAGACATAAAATGTACCATTGAACCGTCTCTAAGCGCACAGCTCAGCGTCATGAGGCACACACCCTGTCCTGCGAACACCCCCACCCTCTGTCTCCAGAACTTTCCATCTCCCCAAAAGTAGTCTCCATCCCCACAAAGCACGGACTCCCCACCCTCTGCCCCAGCCCTGGCTCCCACCATCTCTCTGTGTGGACGGGACTTCTCTGGAGACCATCTGGGAGTGGGGTCCTTGCACGATGTGTCCTTCTGGGTCTGGCTCCTCTCACAGCCCAGTGTCCTCGGGGTCCCTCCATGCCATGTCAGAGTCGGGATTCTTTCTAAGGGCGGATAATCCATGGTGTAGGAATGTAGATCATACTTTGCTTTCATGTTCTAGAGCACGAGGTGGGGAGGAGGGTCTATCCAGGGCCTGAACAGGAGGCCCTTTAGTCACAAGAGGGGGAGGGGGGTCATGCATGTTTGTATGCTTCTCAGTAAATGTGTGTGTGTGTGTGTGTGTGAGAGAGAGAGAGAGAGAGAGAGAGATGGGTGGGGACTTCTTGTGTGGCCCATAGGTCTGTCTGTGATGGTGGAAATGCTCCCTCTGTGCTTTCCACCACGGTCACCACTAGCCACCTGTGGCTCATGAAGCCTGAATTAATTACAATGAGACGAAATGTTGAATTTCACTCCTCAGCCACCTGAGCCACACACCGTAAGTGCATAGGGGCCACACATGGCTGGTGCCACCATATTGGACCATGTGGCTCTAGAATGTGGGGCCAGGTTCGGGGCCCTCTAGCCCAACTGAAGGGCAGCGTGGGACACAGCAGAGTTAAAAATGAAGGGAACACGTGTTTTATGGAGCTGGTGCCTCCCGGCAGCCTGGGGGTGTTGGGGCTGGAGACGCAGGAGGCGGGGTAGGATGCAGAGTAAGGGCGTAGCTTTATACCCAACCTGACGCTGACAGATGACACCGTGGGGCATGAAGACTTGCTCCTAGGTAGTAAAAGTCTAACAATCACAGCCAACCCCAGACGGGGGCGGCGGGGAAGGAAGGAAGGGAATCTGATGGGGGATGATTCAGTTTTCATTATTTAAAGAAGTTCTGAAGCAAATATGGCAAAATAGGAAGGCTTGGGGCACCCCAGGGTGTGCCCTTGTTATGTTCTAGGCTCGGAATATTTTTGTGGTAAAGAGGCCTTAATACCGAGGGATTCAGAGTCGGTTGACCGCCTGCTCCACCTGCTTTTGGCCAAGAAAGTCTCTGAGACGGTGAGAAGAGAGCCACGATCGCACGCGCGGCTCCCTGGGGAAATCCGAGGGCTCGCACAGCGCACGGGGCGCTTCCGTCTCTCCTGGGAGAGGAAGGCATCTTGGGTTGCTGCAGAGCGCACGGCTGGCTTCCCTTCGTGTCATTTCGCTGTAGAGCTGCAGATTTCGGGTTGTTTGGATGGCGGCCTTGCACCCAGGAGTGGGCCCTGGGGTCCAGGACGCTGCCTTCGATTGCATCTGGAAAGCTGCCGTAGATGGGAGCTGCGGGGATGCCCCCACCCGCCCTTTCCCAAACACGTGTCCCCGGGGACGCCTGTACGCACCTGCTCCCACTGCTGCCACTCACTGCGCACCTGCCGTGTGCTGGCTGTTACTGCAGCGCCCGGAAGGACCTCGGGCCCTGCCGTCCTGTGCCCTGTGGCCTTGTGCCGTGGGGGAGGGGCCGACCAGGGCACAGACAGGTCGGAGAGGATCAGGTGGTACTGGGAAGAAAACTCCAGCAGGGTGAGGGGGACAGGGTGCTGCTGCTGCCCTAGACAGCTCAGGAGGGCGACACGGGCAGGTGTATGCTGTGCTCTGGTTGCCAGGGGGACGGACATGCCGGGGAGCGGGTGGGCGGGCCCCTGGCAGGGGTGAGGCCCCAGGCTCTGCTGGCCCCCAGCTCCTGCGAGGTATGTTTGCACTTGACTGTGTGGTTGATCCTCGGCATTCTGCTCAGCCTGGAGGGCGCGCTCCCTGTGTTGTCCCAGATGGACAGCATGCCACTCAGAGGAACGGGGAGGCTCGGCTGTCATTGCGTGGCTAGCTTTGGGCCAGAACGTGTGTGAAGGTACCAGGTGTGTGAGCACCTCTGGCTGCGGTCCCTTTGTCCCCAGGCCTGCCTGCCCCAAACCCCATGCACACATCCGGGGTCGTCCCCTGGTTTGCGTGAGCTTCATGGGACACGTGATGGGGCTAAAAGCTTTGACGGTACCTTCCCAGACAAAGGGACTTGCTCAAGAACCGTCGACTCAGTGGCTGGCACTTAGTAGAGTGAGGGGCACTTGGGTTGCAAAGATCTAGGTCTGAACCGAGCATTTGACCTGTGTCACCAATCTGCAGAATTTCCACACTCAGAAACGGGACCGACGGACAGACAGACGGACATGGTGACAGCCTCTCTGTGGCAGTAGGGGCAGAATGCGCTGTGTAGACAGAGGCCTCAGTGCTGCGCAGAGCAAGCTGGCACTAAAGTGGGTTCTCGTGCCTACGCATTTGTAGCTTCACGTCCACCGATCTGCATTTTAGAAATCGGGGGATCCACTCATCCCTCGGTCACAAACCACCATCCCAGTCCGGCTTCCATTGAAGAGCCTTGATGTCCAGGAAAAGCTTGCTGCCCACACAGGTGGGCTGAGAAGACCAAGGGGCTCAGGCCCTGACTTTGCCACGTCCTGTGCCTCAGTTCCCTCTCCTGTAAACGGGGACAAGGAGGGTCCCTGACACAGAGTTGCTAGGACGTTGTGTTCTTTTGTGAAAAGTGCTGAAAGCCCAGCCTGCTCCTGTAGCAAGGTCTTAAGAAACGGCAGTCACAGAAAGAATGGATGCGCCACAGGCATCCAGAGCGGCCGACGCCCGCGGGCTGGGGGCACCTGAGCTCATCTGATGTAGCCGGCTTTTGTGTGTACTTGTGGTTCTAGCACCGGGCCTCCGATGGCTTTTCCCCTCCCCACCTCTGGAGCCAGCCTCTCAACGGGACCCGCTGCTGGAATGGGTCCCGCCGTGACCCCACCGTTTCCCGCGGCTGCCCTGCCCCCCGGGCCTGTCCCCCCAGCGGGGTATGGCGGGTACCAGCTCCACGCTAGCCCGCCCCAGGAGCCCGCCCCGGCGCCCCCCATGGCTCCCTCCTACCAGGTATCGGCCGGATGACGTTGAGGGGGCACGTGCAGTGGGCGCCCCGTACAGGCACACAGACGGGGACACAGACTTACCTCCCTGCCCCTGACAGTGAGCAGGGGATGGGCTTGTGCTCATTGGGCATTTCTGGTGCTGATGATGCCAACTTCCCCTCTCCGAGCTCTGGGCCTAGATATCTGGCTGCTGCGTTTCCACTTGGAATTGCCAGCGTGTCCTATGCTGGACATGGTCCAACCCTCCTGAGCCTCTGCCACCCACCGCTGGGACCCCCTAATGTCAGTGGGTGTACCGTGGGCTGCCCAGCTGGCAAAGCTCACGCTGTCTGGTTCCACCTTCTTCCCCCCTCCCTTCCTTCTGGGACGCACCCTCCAGCCCACCCCCAGGGCTCTTGCACACCCCCGGGGCTGGCCTCTGCTTTTGTTCTCACCTGCTTGTCGTCCTATTCCACACAACACCCTGTGCGCCCCTTGGTGCAGCACCCAGACCCTCCCTGAGCCCCTGGCCCCATTTGTCCCCGCCGGCCCCCTCTCCTGGCTGCAGCCGCTGTGCTCACAGCCCTCTGCCCTTCCCGCAAGCCCACCAACTGACTCCGTGTGGGGGCCCCTGCCTCCGGCTGTCCCTGCCCCGAACCCCGCCCCCACGTCGGCCCCTGCTGCTGTCCCTGCACTGCTCCTTCGAGGAGCTGTCTCCGAGCTAGGCATTCCGCAGAGCACTTCTGCTCTCAGATGGTAACATTTCCACAAGAGCAGCCACATCTGTGTCACTGGTCACTCTGTCCCCAGCTCCTGAAACGGCCTGGTTCAGAGCAGGAGCCCAGGAACCCTGGGAACACACACGTGTGGGGTGAGCAAGGGCACACCCTGCCCTGAGAGGCTTCACCCCAGCTCTTGTGTCGCTCTGGTAACCCCCTCGCAGGACAGTTACAGCTACGGACCTCCAACAGATGCCGGAAGCTACGGTAGCTTCGAGAACAAACAGTATTACCCGCCCGCTGCCAGCCAGCCTCAGCTCACAGCCACGGCCTGCCAGCCAGGTGTGTTTCTGCAAGGAGCCGCTGGCTTTACAGGGGGCGGGGAGGGTCCCCCCCCACCCCCGCAAGGTCACACTCCAAGCTTTGCAGACCCGCAGGCAGGCTGGGGGTCTTGAGCTCTCTTCACTGTGCCTGGAAGGCTTAGCTGGGGGTGGGGGTGGGGGAGAGAGGGCGGGAAGGAAAGAAGCAGAACTAAAAGGGGAGCTAACCAGGTTTATTCCGGGAAGGCTTTCCCCAGCTGGAAGGAGGTGAGTTCTGCTGAGAACCTGGAGTTTCGGGATGGGAGAGCCTGGGGCTCTGGACTTGCAGGCGGTTGTGGCCAGTAGGGGTCTGGGGAGGCCACTGGCACAGCTCCGGGGCGGGCGTGGCTCCCTGTCCGCCTGCGGGTTGTTGTAAAGGGTAGCTTTGCAGAGAGGTTCTGCTTGCTCTCCAGGGACTAAAGGGCCTTCTGTCCAGCCCAATGGAGGGTACAGCCAAGCGCAGCCCCTACAGCCAGCAGCCACCGCCAAGGCAGGGCAGCCAGCCAATGGCCCGGCCTTGAGCTACACCGAGAACTACACCTACCCGCTGGCGACCAGCGCTCTGCCCATGGCCTCTGTCTCCCCACTGCCTTCCTATGCCCCGACCTCCTACAGCCCCACCTCTGCCCCGGACACGGGTAAGATGCGTTCCTATGTACCAGCGGGCACAGGCCATGCCTCTTGCAACGTCCTCCAAACCAACCCGTCTCCCTATGTCTGGTTTTTCTCTCTGCTTCCTAGGACCTGCCTACCCGAGCTATGAAGCAGCGGTGCACTTGGCGGCCGGTCCCCAGTGTCCCCCGCCGCTGCCCCTCCAGCTGCCCTTCCCACTCCCCACGCCCCCAGGTTCCCTGTGGGGCAGCCCAGGAAGCAGTCCCAGGGCTAGCTCTGCCACCGGCAGCCGCTCTGGAAAGCTTCTGGCTCCCCCCAAGGCGCCGAAAGCCAAGGGTGGCCCCAGGGAGCCCCCGCTTCACTACTGTGACATCTGTAAGATCAGCTGCGCCGGTCCCCAGGTCAGCTGCCCTCCACACCTGCTGAGCAGGCCCAGAGGACCTTCCTGGGGACCGTGCTGCCCGCCTTAGGCTGGGAGAGCCCCCTTCCCCCACCTGGCTAACCAGACGTCAGGGGCATTGCCTGTCCCCAAAGGCCTGTCAGTAAACTAGCAGCGCCAAGTGCACGTCAGGTTTGCCTTTCCCGCGCGCTTGCGGAGGGTGGAAGGGCAGGCACGACACTGACTGCTGGTGGCAGGAACGGGGTCTTGGGGCTCCCCTTGCCTGAGTGGGCGGCGGTGGGCAGAGCCCCTTCCTCGGCCCACCATGGGTGCAGGTGCAGCAGACACAGTTCCAAGAGGCGCCTGGGGGTGGCGCGCCTCGCTGCCGGGCCCCGGGTGGACGGAAGCAAGTGTGTGTGCACGCGCGCGTGAGTGTGCCTGTTGTCTAAGGGAGATCCCCCAGCCACACTCCCAGAGAACCCAGCTCGTCCCCTGGAAAGGTCATCAGACACGAGGGCCCTGCCTTCACAGGAATCACGTGCTAGTTTTGTTGTCTTTCTGAGAGAAAGCTGGAACCTGGAGGGGTGCATAGACCCCAGGATCGCAGGCCATCAGGGTGCGTGGGGAGACCCTGGAAGCTCCCATCCAGCCCCCACTTACCCAGGCGGGCCAGGGCCCTTTCCTGTCTCCTGCGGTCTCTACAGGCCTCTTGATTGAACCTCATGTACACTTTTTCCGCAGTGAGACTCGCGCTCATTAAAGGGAGGTTAGTTTTCTGTGCTCCCATCTTGGCTTCTCTGTGTGACTTTCATGCTGCATCTTGGGATTCTTGGTTCCTCTCACGGGTCAAACACCAGCTTCTGCTAATTCTAGACCCTTCACAACACTGTGTCGCGTGAGTGTGGGACGCTCCCCAGGAAGGGGACACGGGAGTGCTGTGGGGTAGGTCAGAGCCCAGCCCTGCGCTCCCTGTCACCGGAGCAGGTGTCTGAGCTGGTCTCCTCGGGGACAGCTGCAGTGACAGGCTTTGCCCGAGCATGTCCCCACGCATGCAGTGCGCCACAGAAACGTGACCTCTTGTTCCCAGCTTTTTGCTGAGGTCTGTAGCACTCTTCAGGTTGGAAGTTTTTAAAAAGTTTTATTTATTTATTTGACAGAAAGAGAGACCACAAGTAGGCAGAGAGGCAGGCAGAGAGAGAGAGGGGGAAGCAGGCTCCCCGCTGAGCAGGGAGCCCGAAGCAGGGCTTGATCCCAGGACCCTGAGATCATGACCCGAACCAAAGGCAGAGGCCTAACCCACCGAGCCACCCAGGCGCCCCCAGGTTGGAATTTTGAGGGAGGATGTTGTAGGTTGCAGGCTGATGTAAGTCATGACTCAGAGACGTCCCTGTGTCCCCAGCCCAGCTTCCCCAACGGCAGCCAGTCTCCCAGCCAGGGTGTTGATCTTGATCGAGGCTCCTTCTTACCCTCATGTCTGCAGTTTCACTTGTCCCCACGTGCACGTGTGTCTGGTTCTGTGTGCACTCACCCCCCGGGCCGGCTCCTGTTGCCGCCTCCACCACGCCACCACTGCTGGGACCCTGAGACTTTCGAGCACTGACCCATCCACCCCCTGCCCTGCGCCCCGTCTGCTGCGTGCGAGGGTGTCCATCCCCGAGCGCCCCGTGGCCCCTGGCAGTCCTGTTGCCTGTTCCCACAGTATCTGTCTAGGTGGCCTCTCTCAGGACAGCCTGGTTGACCCTGTAGCCTCCAGGCCAGCCCTGCAGGGCCAGGGGGAGCCCTTGGAGCTGCAGGAGCACCAGACGGGCCTTTTCCCAACGCGCCCTCTTGGTTTTCCTCTTACATGCTGAACACATGTTGGCGGTGGGGAGTCCCGGGGCAGGGAGACGGTTGCAAACGGTTCCTCTTACTTTGAGCTTAGGACCCTGTGCTGCGTGTGCCATAGGTCATCTCCTGCCACTTGCTGTGGCCTCTACGTGTCAGGGGAAGGCCTGGGGCACGGAGCATGGGAGCTGGGACTAGAAATGAGGCCGTGGTTGGTCGAAGCCATGGGGTTTAACTGGTGTGCATGTAGGATGCGGGCTGCCTTACTCGCGACACTAGCGTCAGCTTCCCATTAGCATCACTGGGTTTATCCTTCCAGGCTTTTCTCTGCCCTGCAGGCTTTTACCCGGTATGTGTGTGTGTGTGTGTGTGTGTGTGTGTGTGTGTGTGTGTGTATTCATTCTGTGGCTCAGGTCAATGTTCAGAAGTTTCCTGAGTTCCAGTAAGCACTGTCTCTGCCCCCGGTCTGCTCCAGAACCAGCCCGTGTCACCGGCCCGTGTCACCATGTTGGCCCGAGTCGTGGCATAGCCAGGGTGCGTGGGTTGAGCTGACCCGCTTGGAGCGTGTTCACTGCAGCTGGCCTTGTCTTGAGGGTTCCCAGAGAGGAGTGTGGGATGCCACTAAGAGCTTGGTCACCTGCCAGATGCCATCCGGTACTTCGGGCACCCGCGGGGCCCGTGACACACGCATCGACTCTAGCCTGGCCCGCTCCGTGTGTTAGCCGCCTTCTGACAAAGGTGCCCCGTGCGATTCAGGTAGCGGATGTCCTCGTGTGGTTTCTGAGGTCAGATCCTGAGAAGCCAGCATTTTCCTTCCAAGGAGCCCCTGAAGCCAAAGCAGCTCACCCATTTTTAGAGGAAAAAGAAACCTTCTGTGGTCCAGGCTGAGCTTCTGGCCTGGTGACGGTTTAACAAAGGGGCACTCGAGCATCTGCGCGGCCGGTGATGGGAGGCAGGGGGTCGGTCGGGGTCTCCCCGTGAGTGAACCGTGTGTGCACGTATGTACACACACACACACACACACACACACACACGTCTCTCAGACCTTTCTCACTCCGCCTGCAGACCTACCGTGAGCACCTGGAGGGGCAGAAACACAAAAAGAAAGAGGCAGCCCAGAAGGCGGGCACCCAGGCCAGCGGCGGCCCGTGCGGGGTGCAGGGGAGACCGCGCTGCAGGCTCTGTGCCGTGTCGTGCACGGGGGCGGACGCCTACGCCGCTCACATCCGGGGTGCCAGGCACCAGAAGGTAGGAGCCCTCAGGGCCCGACAGCCACGAGGGGGCCACCGCCAATGACAGGAAGCTGTTCCTGTGGGGCCCCCGGGCCATTGCATTCCTCCAAAGGGTGTCCCTCTGCCCCCCTGGACCAAGGTGTGGAGTGGTGTGACGGCCTTGTCCCCAGACTTCGGGGGAGACCGCTCTGGGCCTTGGGTATCTACGTGTTTATAGAAACGAGGGTTCGGGTGTTGATGAAGTCACACTGCGCCTTCCGTTTGGGGTGTGCTTTTTAGCGATGACGCCGATCCGATTCAGCTGCACAGTTCAGCCAGTAAGTTTTCATGTCAACGTATAGCAGTGTTTAATTGACGGAATAACTTAATACGCGTGTCTGTAGCATGGATCACTGCCATAATACGAACATTTTCCTGTGGCCTTGAAAGTGCCTGTATTATGTCAGCTTATGGAGAAGCTTGATGGGACTCCCCCACCCCAGAGAAGCTAGGGAGACCCCACCTCTCTGCCCAGGGTCTGCCCTTGCCACGCTCCAGCGGGAGCTTTTTAAAAAGCAGCAACCCTTCCCAAGTGGTATTGTTAACCCGCAAGGTACTGCTTGCTTAAGGGGTGTGTGTTGCCGGCAGGGGGAAAGCCTGGTGGGACACCAGCTTTAAGCCATGTAGTTAAGGGCAGGAGGATTAGGAAGGCCCCTGTCTCAGGGCCCCACACAGAACCTGCCATGCTCTCTCCTGCCCCCAGGCCTTTGCTCCCACTCTTCACCCCCCACCCCCGGGCCTTTCTCCCACCCTCCCTCCTGCCCCCGGGCCTTTGCTCCCACCCTCCCCCGTGGCTGGCCCTCCTCCATCCCTCCACGGCAGAGCTGGGCCACCCTCAGATCACCTTCCTAAGGGCCTGTCTTGTCCCCTCCTTCGGCCCAGCCAGAGCAGGCTCTCAAAAGCCTGAGCGAACTCAGAAAGCCCACAGAGGTGAGAGCAGACGCATGGAGGAGGGGAAGCAAGCAGGTGGACGAGTGGGGAAAGGGGAGGCACGGGCCTGGCTATTCAGAGGTGCCGGCAGGAGAGCTGGGACCCAGGAAGCGGAGGCTGTTCTGGGGGCCGTGAAGAACCTGTGGCCAGTTCTGGGCTGTGAGTGTCAGAGACTTGGAGCCGGGAGACAGTTCTGAGGCTGTTTGTGAAGATGCTGCCGGCGGTGAGCTGGTCATTCCAGGAGTGCAATGAATGGGGCCTGGAAGCAGGAAGGATGTTCTAGCAGGAGTGATGCCTGGGAGCCAAGGGCGGGCTGCTGGGGCCTGGGGTGGGACTTGAGCCCTCCCTCCCTGCACATTGCCAGCCCCATCCACCCACCAGATGCTCTTCCTGCCTCTCGAGGAAGTCTGATTGGGCCCTGACAGGGGTGGGCTGGGTCTATTCCAGGTCTTGAAGCTACACACAAAGTTGGGGAAGCCCATCCCTGCCATAGAACCAGTACCTGGGGACTCCAGCTCGGCCCAGGCTACCTGCACCAGCAAGCCGGCCCCCCTCACTGCAGAGAGTCCCCCCGCAGGCTCTGCCAAGCCCACAGCCCCTGCCGGTCCCAGTGCGTGCACCCCGAGCAAGCCAGCACTGACCAAGAGACCGGCGGCTTTGAAGGCCACGAGTGTGGGTACGTGTCACCCCCCAATGCCCGCGCCCGGACTCAGGCCTCATGCTGGGATTTCAAAGAAGCGCTTGTCCCCTTCACTTGTGGCATGTGTACTAACCATCACCTCTCTCCAGAGGGCCTAGGCCCTGGATGGAGGCCAGGGGTGGGGAGAGGCAGCCCCTCTCTGCCATGTTCCGGCCGCCTTTGGGCCCTACCCTTGGGAAGTGTGGACAGAGCCTGTGGGGGCCATGGTGGCAGGATTCACACCGCGGTGTTCAGGGTGAACAGAGTGGGCTCTGATGAATTATGTGGGTCTCGGGAAATTGAGGCGGGCTCCTGGGTCCCCCACCTGCGGCCCCACCTCCCCTGGGTATGGCCCGCCTGGGGGCGCGCATCGAGCGGCAGCAGCTAGGGCCCATGTAGACACACACTCCGCAGACTGCTTCGTGGCGTTGCCCTGTTTGCCCTCCGCAACTCGGGAAAGTAGGTTCCCAGTTTGCAGAGGAACAAACAGAGGTGAGGCAAGGTCACGTACCTGGCCCTGGGCCACCTCACGCACAGCGGAGGTGGGATTCAGACCCAGGGCCGCCCCAGGCTCTGCTCTTCACCACCGGCTTTGCCCAGGAAGGGGGCAGGGGAGGATTTATTTTGAGCCTCAGTGGCCCTGCGTTTGGAATCACCACACGACACGAACTGCAAACCAGAGAGCGGTGTGGTAACAGAGACCCGTCTCCCCTGGGGGCCCACACCAGAGGGGGCTATCTTGACCATGACTCTGGGTCCAGCTGGAAGAGTGGGGCAGCTGCGGGCTCCTCCACGAGGCCTGCCACCTGGGCCTCCCTGTGGACGCGTCCAGACAGGCACCAAATGCTGCGTGGTGGGCTGGAGCTCTCAGCTGAGACCCAGGCTGGCACGAAAGGGACCTTTCGGGACCGGGGATCCGACCGACTGACGTCACGAGGGAGTAAACGGGGAGCGGGAGACCTTGGTTTGCATCTCATTCCACCCTTCATGTGGGTGGACAGGAAGCCGGCCCTGGTTTCTGGCTGGCGCAGGTCATGAGCAGCCCAGCTCTTCCTTCCAGGGCCTTCCAAGCCTCGGACCTCGGGCAGCAGGGCCCCAGAGGGCAAACGGGCACACCCCGCACCAGATGGGCCTGGAGGTCCACCTGCCCAAGGAGACTCCACAGACGCTTCTGGAAGCTGTGCCGCGCAGCCAGTGGGCCCAGGCTACGTGGAAGAGGTAACTGTGCCAGGCTTCCGCTGTGCCCCGGGCCGTCGGCGTGCCCCAACTCCCCCTCTGGGCTGTGGTGAGGGACTCCAGCAGGGGTCAGGCTTCAAGACCGCGCCCCAGGTCTCCATCTGAGATGCACGCACCTGTCCACGCGCAGTCCGTGGTGAGCCACAACATCTTACGGAACTCACTGGAAGGTCCAGGCACTGGGTTTCAGATCCTAGAAGGCAGGCCTGAGACACATAGAGGCCTGGTATTCCTGGGCATCAGGAGCCCGTGGGCGACCTCCGTGGCCACCGCCCTGAAGCCCGGAGCCTGCAAGGCCTGTGTGGAACAGCTTCTAGACCCAGGTTTGGAAGCTTTCCCCCGCCACCCCCCGGCCGCTTCCCTGCTTCCCAGCCTCCCCCTCACTGGCTGAAAGGAAGTGGGCGCGTTAGCACTTCTTGTGTTCAGTGGTCGTGTTCAGCCACTTTTGCCACCCCAGATAGGAGCCCTGCCGGGGAAGCCCTGGCATTTCGTAATTGAGGTGATGACGAGGTGCATGAAAGCCTCAGGGGGCACGGCAGGGCCTGTGATGTCTGCAGCTCAGGACAGAGCCGAGGCAGGGGCTCTGTGGACAGGCGGCGGGGGTCTGCACCCCTGGGTGGGGAGCGGGCTGGAGGAGCGGGACAGGACAGCGGCCGGGGGCAGCTGGGGCACCGGAGGGTGCGGTGGTGACATGCCGGCTCCCCCAAAGCCCGCTTGGCAGGCGGGACACCAGTGTGTGGGCCTCCCGGGACGGTCCGGTGTCCCCAAGGGGATGGAGGGTGTGTGCCCCTGCCCAGGGAACCGGGCACACTGCGTGGGTGGTGGCCGGCTCAGCAGGACGCTGTGTCTCAGGTGCGCAACGAGGAAGGCAAGGTGGTCCGGTTCCAGTGCCGCCTGTGCGAGTGCAGTGTCGGGAACGCCACGGCCAGGGACACGCACGTGAGGGGCCGGCGGCACCGGCTGCAGTACAAGGTGTGCGGGGCTGGGGTGGGATCTGACCGCTGGGGTTCCTGCACCCCGTCCCACGACCCTAGCAGGAGCTCCAGGCCCTAGGGGCCTGTCCCCCACATTCCCTGGAGACCGCGGCAGACCCGGCCCTGGCTGGGATCCCCATGGTGTCTGGACCCACCTGTTGCCAGAGGAGTCCCTAAGCACATGGAACAGGCTCACAGATGCAGCCGATAACGGGGCATGGGGGCAACAGGGGAGTCTGGGGGCCAGAGGTCGTGACCCAGGGGCCCCTGCTGCAGCAGGGTGACCGTCCTCCAGGAGCTGTTCCTCCGAGGGGCCCCGGAGATGGGTGCTGAGACCCCCAGCACCAACAGAGCCTTGGCCGGCTGCTCTACTCCCCACCCAGGGGTTGGCTGTGAGCCCTTTGGCCCCGTGGGCTACACCGGAGGAGGGGCTGAGAGCTGCCTCCCCTGGCCTCCATCTCACAGGTTTGCAGAGCAGTGGGACAAGTTGTCGCATGCATACCCCTCTTCTAGCTGCTCCGTTGGGGTGTCACTCATGTGCCACACAGTTCACCCAAATGAAGATTATGGTTTCCTGGCTTTTACTGTGGTGTAATCACAGAGCTGTGACCCTTACGTCTCTCTAGTTCCAGATCATTCCATCACCCCAAAGTGAAGCCTCATCCCCATTAGCAGTCACCCCCAGCCTCTGGCCCCCACGAGTCCCCTTCCCAGTCCGCAGACCAGTCTGTTCTGGGCGTGTCACCCGCGTGGACTCACACCCCGTGGGGCCTTCGGTGTCTGGTTCCCTCCCTGCGTGTCATGGGCTCGGGGTCTGTCCCCGGGGGAGCGCGTGGGGGCCTCACTCCTGCTGGTGGCCGAGGGACGCTCCTGTGTGGGGGGGACACACTGTGTATTGGTCTGTCCATCGATGGACACGTGGGCCGTTGGCAGGAGCAGATGCCCCCTAGACGGCGCTGTGTTCGTGAACGATGAGGGAAACACCGTGCACTACGTTCAGCGGGAGAATCTGCAATGCTGCTGAAAACGCGGATTGCTGGGTCTCACGCAAACGGCGTTTCCGCTGAGTTAGCTTGATTAGTAATATGCACTTGACGTTGGCTGTGCAGCGACCCATCCGTGGTCAGCGAGGGCATCTCACGGTGGGGCTGCTGTGTTGCGGCTGTGCTCCCCGCGGGAGCTCCCTGTTTTGTGGGTCCCTGGAGCGTCCAGGCTCTGGGGGATGGAGCCCTGTTGTTGAGTCAGCCGTCAGGAGGCCGCGGGCCGTGGGCTCTCCTGAGGCTCCCAGCACTTGTCGAAATGAAGGTCTTCCATCTCATAGCCCTTCCTGCCCTTTCCAGAAAAAAGTGAACCCAGACCTCCCGATTGCAGTGAAGCCCAGTCACAGAGCTCGGAAGCTTCTGGAGGCCAGGCTGAGGAAGCAGAGGCAGCTGAGCAGGAAGCGGCTGGAGGAGATGCGGCGCTGGTATGCGGGGAATTGGGCGCACTGGGTCCCTGCCGGGCTGCCCTCACCCTCTGCTCGCTTTTGGGCCGAGGACCCAGAAGCTCGCCCCTGCAGTGTGGGCAGGGGACACCGCCCTCGGGGGAGACGGTCAGTCACGCAGCACAACCCCGCAGCTGTGGGGCAGGGCTCTGGGCTCCCGTTCACAGGGAAGCCCTGGGTCTCCGTGCGCCCTGACCCCGGCATCCCCTGAGCACTGACACATTTGTCACGCCTTCCTCCACCCTCTGGAGCGGTTTGGAAGCATTTTCTGATGTGGTTTCTGATTGACGGAAGATCTGGGCAGCGTCTGGGCTGGGGAACAAAGCTCAGGACAGACCCCCGGCTGCAGTCACCCGCTCCTTCCCCACCTGTTGCCCTTGGCCTCTGTCCTCCCGGCCTGCCTCGCCTCAGTCTCCCTGGGCCATGGCGGGCATTGGGGCAGGCCCCGTGTCATGGGCCCTGGGGGCCCCGTCGGGTGGCAGCAGCCCTCTCTGGTGGTCCTGGAGCCCCAGCCTTGCTCAGCCCCTGGACGAGGCACGCTTCTGATGCGACAAGCCCAGGGGTCCTGCAGCCGCTTCGAGCAGCTTTTCCTCCTGGGTCCCTGCAGGCGCCAGGAGCTGTGTAGGAGGCGACTGGAGGCGGGGCCTCAGGCCCCCGATGAACAGCTTGGACCCTCATCGCCCGACCACCACTCTCCTTCCCTCGCCAGCAGGCCGGGGGCACCACCCGGCTCACCTCTGGTGGGTGGTAGCCTTGTCCTCGTGCCAGAATGCCTCCCGCTGTGGAGGCCCCGCGGGCGGCAGCCTTCTCAGGCCCTCACTAGAAGGACCTGAATCCCTGAATCCTCCAGGAGCGAGGAACACGACTCTGAGCCACGACCCCTGAGAGTTGCCCAGGGGTGGGAGCTGGCAGGGCCTGAGGGTCACAGCCCAGCCTTGTCACTGGTCACCAGCAGGAACCCCGGGCCCGGGCCCCATCACCGGCCACTGGAGTTCCCTTGGCTCCCAGGCTCAGGTCACCATTTCCCTCCGGAGCCCTTGGCATCTGTCCGTGCAGGCTGGGCCCAGGACTGGATGGGAGCCTCCCGTTCCCACCTTGCTGTGGGGAGGCGCCCCACTGAGTTGGCTGAAAAGCCTCTGGCTCTGAAATGGAAGGACATCACCAAAGGGGAGCCCACAGGCCCCACGCAGCCCCACATCCTCGCCAGTTCACCACCTCGTGGGTCCCCATCCTTCCTTCGCCTGGCTCTCTGCTGCCCCTTGCCTGTCACCCCCAAAGCCATCCTGACTCTGGGGGCTCTCCAGGGCCCCCTGCTGCATGTGCCATGACTCAGCGGGGCTGACGCTCACCCTGTCCCCTGCGCGCCTGGTGCCCGGGGCCTCTCCGCCTGCTCATGACCAGCCCGCCTTTCCCTACAGTCCGCACGGCGGCCGGAGTCCAGCGATGACCGGCACGTCTTGTGGAAGCACGCGGCCATCTACCCCACGGAGGAGGAGCTCCTGGCCGTGCAGAAGGCCGTCTCCCACTCGGAGCGCGCCCTCAAGCTGGTGTCCGATGCGCTGGCCGAGGAGAACTCCGGAAGCCCAGTGCATGCGGGCGGTGAGCACAGGTAGTGGGGGGTCACTCTCCCTTCCCCAGGCCCCCGGGCCGACTGAGCGGGGCAGGGAGGCCCCCCCGGGTGAGGGGTTGGGGTCCTGGACAGGACGTGGCTGGCAAGGGGGCAGAGGCGCCTCACTCTGATCGGCTTTGAGCTCTCTGAGGTCCCTGGGACTTCGCAGCCTGCGGGCAGAACATTCCCCAAATGGACACTTCCCATCGAAGGTGCATCTAGAAATGTTCCTCATGAAGGGGGAACCGGTCTGTTTCTCATCTGCGAAAGGGAGACTGAGGGTGATTCTGACCCGTCCTCTTTCTCTGGGGGTCGGTGAGGGTCCCCGAGCGGGAGAGCCCCCGAGCGCCCGCGTGAGTCACTGTTGCAGTCGCTGTGGCTGTCGGGGTGCGGAGGCCTCTCCACCTGGGATCAGGACGAAGCCCATCTTCCAAGTCCTTTCTCTCTGGGTGGCCGCCCTTGTGATGCTCGGACACGCCGTGCAGCTTACGTCTCAGCCACGCTGGCGGGGACAGGCCAGGGGCACAGACGACCTTGTGCGCCCATCACCGCGGTCGGCCTCCGCAGCTGGTGGAGATCTGTCCTGTTAAAGTCCGCGCGCCCCCGCCCCTGCCTGGCACCCCCACCCTGCACTTCCCATCCCTGGGGCTCTGCCCGTGCTGGACCCCGCACGCGTAGGCCAGAGGGGTCCTGCAGCATCCTCCCTTTTGCATCCGGCTGGTGCCACTCAGTTCCTTCTTGTTAGCACAGTGTCACGCACACGTGCCCTCACGAGCAAGCTCCCTTGGCCTTCCCTGGGAGAGGGCCCCTCCTCCACCCGCGCGGTCATAGAAGCCGGGGTGCATTCAGCCCCCCACCGGCGTCCTCGCGCAAGGTGGCAGGGTCCCGTTCCAGCTTGTTGTGTGTGTTGTGTGTGCATGCCCAGCCCCTGAGCATGGCGCTCAGCCCAGCCCCTGCAGACTCGTGCGGTCCGGTGACCACAGGTTGGCCTCCATGAGGTGCATCCCAGAGCCGCCCCTTCATGGCCGAAACCTTGCAAATGCCCTGTATTCGGAAAAACAAAACCGCCCTCGTTCCCCCAGCTTTCACGTGATGTTTCAGTCCCATCACATGTGCGGTGGCGGCCCAGAGGCCAGTTGCTGGCCCCAGAGAGCGCGGGCCCCTGTTTTGACGTAAGAGAACCGCGGCGCTGTCGCACTTCAGCAGCCGTCCTGCGCCGGCGCCAGGAAAGCAGGCTCCGCAGAGATCAGACTGTGGGTTTGGGGCTGTTTGGTTTCACGGTGGGTGGGAACTGAGATCCAGGTTGATCAGATCCAGGTTGATCCAGCCTCTGAGTCTCTTTGTCTGCAGCTCCCCTGCCCGACTCCCATCCCCTGTGCTCTGCCCTCCCTGGTCCTTGCCCTAGTCCAGCCATCTCCCGTCTGCATGGTGCCGGTGACCTCCCGGCCCAGTCCTCTCGGGGGGCGCTGGGCTCCAGCACACGTGGTCCAGAAGCTGACAAGAAATGCATAAATGGGGGCACCTCGGGGGCTCCGTGGGTTAAGCATCTGAGTCTTGATCAATTCGTGAGTTCAAACCCCACGCTGGGCTCCTCACGTACAGCCTACCTAAAAAGAAAAAAGAAAGAGAAATACATAAATGAATTTAAAAACAAAAAAACCCAAAACAGCTCCTCCTCTCCCCAGGAGTGTCACAAACCACGCAGCAGCTGCTCCTGGAGGTGAACTTGGTGAACGTGCCCAGGCAGCGGGCCCAGTGAGGGAGCAGCCTCATGGGGCTGGAGCACAGGGACCAAGGGAGGCTGGGGGTCAGGTTGGGAGAAGCTGGGGTGTCCCCCGCCTCCCCCCTGCAGAGGGGCAGCACCGGGAGGGGCCGTGGGGCAGAGGCATGCTCAGGCTCCCACTGCGGCAAGCTGGCCTGGGCTTCAGAAGGGCAAGCAGGGGCCCAGGTCAGGGTGCTGTGGGGCAGGGCCTGAGGGGAGAGGGCAGGCTCCCAGCCAAGGAGCTGAGGTGCAGGGCACAGTGACCCTGGAGATGCTTGGGAGGAACACAGAGCCTAGGGCCCCAGCTGGCTGAGACCAGTGGGTGGTGCCAGCCGGCTGAGACCAGGGGCCACGGGGATGGCCATTGGTGGCCTTCCTCAGAATGCAGATTATCAGGAAGCAGTAAAAACCATCAGTCCTTACTGGGCACGTGCGACTTGGTGGGATTGTCCCCAGGGGCGCAGGCCCATTTCACAGATGGGGAAACTGAGGCAGAGGCCCCACAAGGAGCCCGTGAGCGCAGGCGCAGGGGGACCCTGGCGGCGGCCCCTTCTCCCAACCCCTTTCCCCTGCGGGTCTCACACATTTGCGGGCTTGTCTTGACAGTGGTGGCTCCCCCTCCACGCGGGTCCTGAAGGGCGTGATGCGGGTTGGCCTCCTGGCGAAGGGCCTTCTGCTGCGGGGAGACAGGATGGTGCGGCTGACCCTGCTGTGCTCGCAGAAGCCCACGCGTGTCCTGCTGCGGAGAATCTTGGAGCAGCTGCCCCAGCAGCTCCCGGTGAGAGCCCGGGGGCCCAGGCGGCCGCCAGACGGGATGGCCTTGATTCCAGGCGATTCCAAGAAACAAGAGATGGGCTGTTGGACCCAGACTGGGTTGTTTTTATAGAAAAGTTGACGGGATAGCGAACCCCGGAGTTCCTTTATGAAGCGAGTCTAGGGTAAAAGAAAGGAGGAAAGTGTCCTGTCACTGCAGATGCTGACTTACCAGTCCTTACAGGGGTGAGTGGAGCTGAGCCCAGCCCTGTGAAGACCCGTTTGGGGACTGTGGGAGGGACCTGGGCTGCTCTTCTCTGGACTGTCCTGGGACGATCTCAGCAGAGACCGTGATTGGCGGAGGACCGAGTTTCCTGGGGTGTGGGGCTTCTCCTTTCTGGTGAGTCTGTTTCTGCGCCCCCAGAAAATCCAGCACCGGGGGCCGCACAGACCCAGGCCTGCCCTCCAGGGCCCCCACTCTGGTCACGAGTAAGCTGACATCCAATGTGCCACTTGTGAAGAAATGGAAGTCAGATGCCAAGGAAGGAGCACTGGCAGGGACGGGGCGAGGCACATCAGACAGGATGGAGGGAGCCATGTGTCCCGATAGGGATGGGGCACTCGGGGTGGGAGCTAGAGACTGGAGGAGGCCTTGAAAGATGGAGGAGCAGTGTTCTATACAGAAGGACCTGCATTTGTAGGGGCCTGGATCACACCAGGCCTGAAGGCCATATAGGCAGGTAGGCCTGCGTTTCTCAGGGAAGTGGGAAGACAGGAGGGTTTTGAGCAGAGGAGTGACACACCTCCACTTGGCTGACTTAAATACTTCTTTCCATGGCTGAGTTGGTTAAGCCTCAGGCTCTTTATATTGGTTCAGGTCATGATCTTGGGGTCAGGGGATCGAGCGCCACGACGAGCTCCATGATCAATGGGGAGACAGCTTGAGGCTCTCTCCCTCTCCCGCCCCTGCTGCTCTTCCCACCCCCACTCTTGCAGATGAGTGCACAAGCTCTTTATTTATTTGAGAGATAAATCAATAAAAATCGATTTAAATAAATTGATAAAAATCGATTTAAATAAATCAAGAATTGATTTAAATAAACCAATAAAAAACAATTTGAATAAACCAGTAAACACCTGTTTCCTTTGCACCCATGGCACGGTGGTTTCCTGCTAGCTACTGTAGGGCTGTGAGTGTGGCTTAGATGCAGCCTCCCAAAGGCAGCCCAGGCTGTGGCTAAGCTGGCAGTAATCCCCCCCCAGTGGCGGGAAGCATTTGAACCCAGAGTCTGACTCGGGTCCCCCCGTGCCGGCCAGGTGGGGAAAGATGGCTTAGTCGGGGCAGAGTGCATTTCTAGGGGTGTAGAGACAGCTGCCTGGAGCTCCACGCAGCTCGGGGGCGCCCTGGCCAGGCGTCTCAGAGACTTCAAAACAAGGTGAGGTATGCCATAAGGCCTCTCTGGGCAGTGGGCACTGGACCACGTGCCTTGGTTCTAAAGTCTCCTGGAAGGGCCTGCCTGTGAGGGCTAGGGGCCGTGCCTGGGCCCCTGTGGCAGGTGAGGGGTGACAACCAGAGCCAGAGGGGCCCTGGGTCTTGCCTGGAGGCCGGAATGGGTTCTCCCCATTCTCCCCTGCTGTGCCCAAACAATAGCTTGTTCCACAGGTGACAAAATCACCTTGCTGTTTTCACTTAGCACCTCTGGGTCCAACCCCCTGTGCATATTTAAGGAGCCTCATTGTGTTATGTGTCCATCCATAACTTGAGGCACCCCTCCGTGTAGTTGGACATTCAGGTCATTTCCAGCGAGAAGATAACCTTGTACGCATGTGAGAGCTTATTCCAGGAGCAGAATTGCTGGCCAAAGACATGTGGCCAGATGCTTCTGGTAAATGTTGCCAGGTCAGCCTCCACCAGCAGATTATAGATGCCCGGGTTCGCCAGCCCGGCTGTGCCCCAGACTGTTGAGGTCTGTCCTCCCAGGGGACAATGGTACCTCGTTATAGTTTTAATTGCTTCTCTCTTACCGTGGGAGAAATTTGTGTTGTTGCATAAAGAGGGTTATTATTATTTCTTTTTCTCAAGCTACCTGTTATGTCGCGTACCAGTTTATTTTTTTAATTGGATTGCTGGCCTTGTTGTTGATCTGTGGGCGTTCCTTACATATGAAGGCTCCTACATGCTGAGTTTATTATCTGTGCGTGTTGCTGTGCAGGTGTGCTCCTGCAGGGTGGGGGTTACAAATCCATCCCTTGCCAGTTCCAGGCCCCCAGCACAGGGCCCAGCACTCGACCGTATCCTTCTCGTTTACCCGTGGTTCTTAGTTGGGGTGATATGGACTCAGGTTGCATTTGTCCTTCACAGATGGTGACAGAAGACAAGTACCAGGTCTCCTCTGACTCCGAAGACAACATCATCATTTCCTCCTGTGAGGAGCCTGGAATGAGGGTCTCTGTGTCGGTCACCTCACCTCTGATGCGGGAGGACCCTTCCATGGGCCAAGGTGAGGCCAGGCCTGTCTTCCAAACTTGTCATTCTCGAACCGCGAACCTGTTTTGTCTAACCTTCTTCTTTAAGTTAGTTCATTTTTGTCACTTAAATTTTTCAAGAGGAGCACCCTTGAACCATTGGTGGAAAAGGTTACCAATTGTCATAGTTATCTAAAAAAATAAATACCGGGGATAGAAAAACATTGTTAAGTTCTAGCTGAAAGCCCCGTTAGGCTTTGCTCAGACACATGAACAAGGGGCAGACTGGGCACGTGGGGAAGTGTGAGTGGTCCGAGGCCACTGAATGGAGCTGGCCATCGGGAATCCCCGCTGTGTCCCTCCCATGTGGGGGTCCAGGGCCCGGCTGGCTGTCACTGGAAGGGAACTTCGAAAGTCCCTTCTCACAGACACACCCCTGCTGGCCCCATCTCAGCCTGAAGGAGGGATTGGTCTGGGACATTTACACACAAAGGACACTCAGTTCCATCGCCTGACCTCTGTCTGTGATCCAGAGCCTCCTGGAGCAAGGAGGTGGGTGTGGGCTAGTGGTAAGAAGGCAGGAGAAGGTGCCGCTCCCAGACTTGGGGCCCGCTCCATCAATGATGACATCTGTTAGAATCTGACCCACTTTCTCCCTTGCCGTGATGCACTTGGAAGTGCCTGGGAATCTGGCTCCATTCATAGCTTCCCACCTGAACC
>PISX010004572.1:0-119339 GCA_004024625.1 Mellivora capensis
AAACATAAGGGTACAGATATGTCTTTGAGACCCTGCTTTTAATTCTTATGGCTATGAGTCTAGAAGTAGAACTGCTAGATTATATGATAATCCTATTTTTAATTTTTTGAGGGAATGCCATAGGGACTTTTTTCATAGGAACTATATATACCATTTTACATTCTCACCAACAGTGCACAAAAGTTCCAGTTTCTCCATATCTTTGCCAACACTTTTCTGGATTTTTTTTCTTTAAGATTTTATTTATTTGTCAGAGACAGAGAGCGCGCACAAGCACAGGGGGCTTGGCAGGCAGAGGGAGAAGCAGGCTCCCTGCTAAGCAAGGAGCCAGTTGTAGGACTCAATTCCAGGACCCTGTGTTTTCTTCCTTCAGCCTTTCTGCTGTTTCTTCCCTCTTCCTAGGCTTTTTAAAAGTCCTTCGTGCTATGCCTTATGATTGAGAAAGCACTTCTTTCTGATAGTCTTCCACATTTGTGTTTCTCAAGTGTTTTTTCTGTCTTTTTATGTATATAGTGGGTTCTACTATATACATAATATATAAAATACGTGGGGCTACACCCCACGTAGCAAGCTCCAGAAAATCGCCAAATAGAAGACAGACTCTGCAGAACGTATCTAGAAAGCAAAAGAAGTTAGAGACAAATAAAAGGAAAGATGATAGTTAAGCATCACATAAGTGAATTTCAGAGAGAGTCCGCAAACATCCTGGGCTCTAGCAGAAGACAGGACAAATAAAACCTGGTCACCAGAATCCTAATGACGCTTTGTAGACTGTAACGGGAACATAGCCCAACTCTAACACTGGAGATAGGTGAGGCTCGCCACATTTTGGACGAAGACTTTGGTCAGAGTCTTATATCTTATATCAAACGTGTAATTCTGTGTGCTTCTAATCAGGCAGTGGAGTGCAAACAGTGTATTAGCTTGTTGAATTAACGATAAAAACTATGTTGGGATTTTGATTTGATTTGGATTATATCCATGGATTAATATGGGAAAATTGCTATCTTATAATATTGAGGTTTCTAATACAAGAATGTGGTCTTTTTCCCCATTTATTTGGGCTGGCTTAAATGTGTTTGAATTGCTTTGTAATTTTCTATGCACATCCATTTTAGATAATTTCTTAGGTATCTTATACTTTGCTGCTGTTATAAATGTATGTTTCTAAATGATGTTTTCTTTTTGTTGCTGTCCTTTAATATGGAAGGGTGGAAAGCCAAGACAAGATGTTCTAAATAGGAATAACATAGTGAGCCTTAGCCTACCAAATATCAAAATGTAGAATTCTTCAAATGATAATTAATAGTAAATTAAGACAACGTTTGTCTCGGGGGAGATGTGTTAAACAGTAGAACAGAAGGATAGCTTAGAAACTGGTCCACAGATTTATGGAACCATGATACATGACAAGGGTGGCATTGCAGATGGAGGAAGGGGATGTGGAAACTATCATGAGTTAAATATCTGTGTGTGTTCACGATATAGTTTTCATAAGAAAATAGATCCCTGTTTCATGCAGTGTACAAAAATCATTTCTACATAGATAAAACTGTGAAAAGCTTTTAGGGCATATGGGGAATATATTGTGTCCCTAGAATAGGGAAGAATTACCTGTCAAGACACAGAAAGAGCTATCCATGAAAGTAAAGATTAATAAATTTGAGTATATTAAAATCAAGTGCTGTGTTCAACAAAAAAAGTTCCTTTAATGAACTTGAAACTCTAAGCATGAGCCCAACCCAGGGTTTGATTTCATGACCCTGAGATCGAGACCTGAGCTGAGATCAGGAGTCAGACCGTTATTCATTTATTTATTTATTTATTTATTTTAAAGATTTATTTATTTATTTATTTATTTGACAGAGATCACAAGTAGGCAGAGAGGCAGGCAGAGAGAGAGGAGGAAGCAGGCTCCCCGCTGAGCAGAGAGCCTGATGTGGGGCTCGATCCCAGGACCCTGGGATCATGACCTGAGCCGAAGGCAGAGGCTTTAACCTACTGAGCCACCCAGGCGCCCCAAGAGTCAGACCTTTAATAGACTGAGTCACTGGGGTCCACTGACTCAGCATTTCTGTTCCTAGGTTTATACCCTAGAAACACATAAACGTGCTCACTAGAAGATGTATAACAAGAATATTCACACCAGCACAATTCATAATGGGAAAAAGAAACTTGGAAATAACCCAAATGTCCTTTGACAAAGAATGGAAAATTAAGTTTTGGTATATTGATGTAAGAATATTATACAACATTAAAAATGAATGAGCTACAGCTGTGCATTGGCTGCTTTCCGCATAGGCAGGCTAGCTTTACAATAATCAGTGTCCAAAAATAAGTAATAAACATTTACTAATTGGTTTAAAAAAATAAATTACTGAATTCCTGCCATGTGCCAGACAGCGTTTGGGGTGCTAAGGATTTAGTAGTGAACAAGGTGGACAAATTTCCTATCCTCATGAAGCTTACATTTTAGTTCAGAGGGGACAGATAAATAAAGTAAGCAAAGCAATATGTAACTTAATATAATTCATAAAAGCTGTGGAAAAAGATGAAGCAAGGTAAGAGGACAGCATATAATTTGATTTCTGTGTTTGTGTTTCTGCAGATTGAGGAAGGGTTTTTTGAAAATGTAACATTTGAAAAGAGTTGGATGTCCTATGGGAGTGTTGCTACTTTCTTGGGGAAAGTAGGAATGTGCCTGGCGTTTAAGGGAGATGAAGAAGGCACATAAAGAGTCTGATAAAGAGCCAGGATTAGGGGAAGAGGGCAGGAGAGAAGTTCAAGGGCATGGACAAAATTCATATCATGTAGGGTCTTACAATTTTAGTACTAAGTTTAGGATTTTAAAAAATATGGAAAGTCCTTGGAGAATTTGGGGCAGAATGACATAATCTGAGTCGTGTTTAGAGTCTGAACTGATTGTTGGGGGCAGAGGTAGGGGGTTGGGAGGTGGATACAAAGGGCCCAGTTAGGAGGCTTTTGTTGAAGTGCAGACATTAGATGATGGTGGGGTAGACCAGAGGTGGGGGGACAGCAACAAATACAGAAGGAAGTGGCTGGTTCGGTGATATATTGGGGGGCTATAATTGGAAGGATTCAGTATTAGATGAAATATATCTATATGGGAGAGAAATAAATCAATAAAGACCTCTTGATTTCTACTGAGAGCAACTGGTTGGACAGTAGTGCCCTTTACTCACCTGGGGAATACTGAAATGTAAGCAGCTTGGGCCATAAAGTTAAGAGTTTGTTCTTAGATCCCTTGAATTTAAAATGTCTGTTAGACACCCAAGTATGTGAGTGTGAAGCCCTCAGAAGGGAGGTCTAGAGTTCAAGGGGTAGAAATACGGGATTCATCAGCATACAGATGGCATTCAAAACCTTGGAGTCCAAAGAGACCGCTGGGAGGGTAAGTATAGACAGAGAAGAGGAGCTAGGAAAGGAGGCTGAGAAGTGGATGGGGGGAGAAGGGGACGGTGCCTTGAGACGTGGTGTCCAGGAACTCAAAAGAAGAAAATGGGTCAGTAGACATGCTATGTAACAGAAAAATATATTTGTAATAGAAATTACAGATAGCAGGTTAATATATCACAAGTGAATAGTAAAAAGACAGTCTTACGTAGTGAAATGCAAAAATGATACGAATAGGCAGTTCACTGAAGGGTAGGTCCTAATGGCCAGTACACCTCTGAAAAGATGCTTAACCTCATCATGAATCAGGGAAATGCAAATTTAAAAGAACAGTAATACCTAATGCTGTCAAAGATTGGAAGGGAGGTCTTTTTTATACCTTAGTGGAAATGTGAATTATTACAGCCTTCTTTGAAAGCAGCCTGGCAATATCTATTAAAATGAAAAATATCTCTAATCTATGATCCAACAATTTCACTCCTAGAAATCTGTCTCCTGGAAGTAGAAGCAGCAGTGCATAAAAATCTAAGTATGTTTACTATAGCCTTCTTAAAGGGCAAAAACACTAAAAATAGGGTAAATGCCCAATCCCTGAGGGAAAAGTTTAATGATTATAGGTTATCCAGTCATTGGATTATTATGCAGCTGGTTGAAGTCAAGGACCTTTAATGATGCAGACAGTTTTATAAAATATGATTCAGTGCATGTACACGTGTGAAACACAGTAGTCTCCCTCTTTCCAGAAAAACTTCTGCCTGTGTATACAACATTGGTATATATATGAAGGTAGAGAAAAGCATAGTTCTAAATAGTTCTTGTCTGGGGATAAGTAAATCTGAGGGACATTGTGGAGGTAAGCCTCTACTCATTCATTCACTCAATAAACAAACACACTCATCTCTTTTTAAAAGAATAAGGATCAGGGCACCTGGGTGGCTCAGCGGGTTAAAGCCTCTGCCTTTGGCTCAGGTCATGATCTCAGGGTCCTGGGATCAAGCCCCGCAACGGGCTCCCTGCTCGGCGGGGAGCCTGCTTCCTCCTCTCTCTCTCTCTGCCTACTTGTGAGCTCTCTCTCTGTCAAATAAATAAATAAAATCTTTAAAAAAAAAAAAAAAAGAATAAGGATCCCCAGGATAAAATCGTTTCCGTGATATATCCCATTTGTGTAAAGTATATGTGCCTATATATAAAGATAGGAAAAGACAGTCACCAAAATTATAATCCTAAAGTATAATTAACTTTTTAAAAAATAAAATGCTAAATTGGGATGTACTTTCACCATTTTTTTCTCCTTTCAATGCTAGTTCAAATGGAGAATCTTGATATTGACCAGATAAATTCCATTTTCAAAAGAATACTTTTTATTTTTGTAAGAATAATTTTTAAGTAAATTTACAAGATTAGTACCGTTTCATTCCCTTCATTAACTTCTGTTAAACATTCATCTTCCTCTTGTTTGCTTAGCTTTCAGTCTTTAACCAGAAGTTTGTTTTGGGTATCAACTAAGAATAGAAATTAGAACAGATGAGTGGTCAAACCCACAAGTAGCTATGTTCAGTTGGGTGATAAACCTCACTGAATAGCTGAATCATGAGCACAGTTATTTAGTATTTACTGTATGTATCTGTTCAATAGGTATGAAGAGAATTTCATACTGTTCAGTTTTAGAACATATTTGTTATGATATTTATTGATTTTTTAAAATAGGTATTATATGCTTTTTTAAAAATTTGAGTATAGTTGACACACCATGTGACATTAGTTTCAGGCGTACAACGTATTGATTTGACACTCTGTACCTTATGCGGGGCTCACCGGGACTGTAGCTAGCACCTGTCACCATAGAGCTCTATTACAATATCATTGGCTGTATTCTCTGTGCAACACTTTGTATTCCTGTGACTTACTCATCCCGTAACTGGAAGCCTGGACCTCCCATTCCCCTTCACCCATTTTGCCCGCCCCCTGACTCCCCTCCCCTCTAGCAACCATTAGTTTGTTCTCTGTGTTCATCGTGAAATCATAGAGTATTTGTTTTTCTCTGACTTACTTGACAGTGTAATTCCCGCTGGTCCATCCATGTTGTCACAAGTGGCAAGATTTCACTCTTTTTATGGCTGAGTCATGTTGCCTCGTGCCTGTATCACTGTGTCTTTATCCAGTCATCATCTGTGGCTTTAGACACTTGACTTGCTTCCTTATCTTGGCCATTGTAAACACAGGGGGGCACATCTCTTTCCATGTTAGTGTTTTTATTTCCTTTGGGTAGATACCCAGCAGTGGAATTCTTGGATCATATGGTGGTTCTGTTTTTAATTTTTTGAGGAACCTTCACAGTGGCTGCACCGTTTGGGTTCTCACCAGCCCTGAACAAGTGTTCCTTTTCCTTCACATCCTGGCTAACACTTGTTATGTCTTGTCTTTTTTGATCCTGGCCATTCTGATAGATGTAAGTGTATTTATTGATTTTTACATTGAGATTAAAACGGACATCATGACTGTCATTAATTATGTGACCTTCTAGAGCAGTGTGGGAGCCTGTGGATTGGGAGACTACCATTTACAGAAGATTGGGGCTAGCCTGGCTGATTTTCTCTTAAGTCTTATCTTCATGCGTTACTTGGTATTTATCTTGACAGGTCTCCCACCTTTGCTCTTCCTCTCTGTGATTTAACTGCTGTGTCGTCTTGCCTCATTTACTTACCTGAAGCTTTGTTTTGCTTCTACTCTGTGTTCAAAGCCATTTTATGATGCTAGCTAGCATCGTTCCTGTCTCTTTGGATAAGGTCCTGTAACTGTTCTGGCCACTCTCTCTGAAAAGCCCCCAGATCAGTTCTAGTCACAAAAGCAGACCAAGTTCTGTAAGGAAATGGTCAGTTCTGTGTGATAATTTAAAAGTTCAGACTTTATTTAAAGCCAAAATTTCACCCTTCCAAGGAATCTTCTAACTCCTGAAGTAGGTTGGCCTACTGCAGTGGGAAGGAGGAGGGGTCAGCTACTTCTGATTTTACCTGACATACTCACTGCTCTTCCAGCATTCTGCAGCCCCCAAGGCAGGAAGTGGAGCAGAAGGTGGCAGGAAAGTTCTTGCCTGACCGGGAGTGTTGTGAGGCGGTGGTGATGCTGTCTGGACTTAGCTGCTGTGTACGGCTGATCGTTCTGCTTATGCATTCTTCTGCAGTTTCTTCAGAGCTACCCAGTATTAACTATCTTTAGCCACATGACACATCTCTTCAAAACTTAGTGGCTTAAAACAACACATGTTTGTTATCTCACAGTTTCTGTGGATCAGGAATCTAGAGATGGCTTACCTGGATCCTCTACCTTTATGTCTCTCACAAGATCAGAGTCATATTAAGGCTTGACTTGGGGACAGATTTGCTTCCGAGCCTATTCCAGTAGTTGTTGGCAGGATTCAGTTCCTCATGCGCCAATAGCCCAACGGCTTCATTTCTTCACGAGCTATTGGCTAGAGCCTTCCCTTGGTACCTTGCCATATAGGCTTCTCCACAGTGCAGCTCACGATATGGCAGCTGGCTTCCTTCAAGCAAGAGGGGGAGAGTCAAAAAGATGGAAGTGACAGTCTTTTGTAACCCAGATCATTGGGAGCCATTTTAGAAGGAGCCTATCATCCTACCACCAGTATTCCTGGGATTATCTCATTTTCACTTCTCTTGATACAGGCAATTGTGTTTCTTTTTTGAGTAGTCACTTACAACTCCCTCCTCCTTGGACATCTTTCTGCTTGGTCCCCTCACCTCCAGGTGGCCCTCTTGAACAGGATTTAAGACAACCCCCATACTATCTATCTCTAGCTAATGGTGCATGGAAAACTTCCATCCTTAACCACAAGAAAATTTGGGGGTACAAGCCAATCCCAGTGTAATCATCACCGATTTCAGTCCGCCACGAGAGCAACCACCAGCAAATCTGTACTCTTTCCCAAGATTTCTTGGTCTTGAGTCAATCACTGGTCTTCTCTGACTCTAGTTCTAGAAGACATAATATAAGCTCTTCCAAGTGGTCTTGTTGATGCTTTTTTCCCTACATCAAGGTGCTAGGGGAAAGGAGAGCCTTTTATCAACTCTGTTTACCTCCAACTTTTTTTTTTTTTTTTAATTTGGCTAGAGCTAAAGTTCACAAGGAGTTTTTGTTTGGTTTGGTTTGGTTTGGTTTAGATTTTTTATTTATTTGAGACTGAGAGGACGAGCTGGGGGGAGGAACAGAAGGAGAGGGAGAAGCTGACTCCATCGGGCACCATCCCAGGACCCTGAGATCATGACCTGAGCCAAAGGCTCACCCGACCGAGCTACCCAGGTACCCCTGCAAGGAGTTTTGACCACATTCTTGGATCTGCAGCTAAAACTGACACTCAAGTAGTCCATATTGACATCCTGCTGCTTCTGCTGTTTGCTTTCTTCCTAATCCTTTGAAGGCATTTGCTTTGGGTGGTTGCTTATAGTTATTGTAACAAGAAAAATGATTACCAATTTATTAAATCAAACAGTGGAACATAATAGAGAAGAGATGACAGAAAGATTAATAATGAGAAAGGGAAGGGAAGAAGATAGGAGAAAGCACTAGATACTTTATTTGGTTTCAGATTAGAATAAATAGGTAAATATTGTTTTAATGTTATTGTGTAATTACTGTTGTTTTAATAGTGTCCTTGAAATGTTTGAGGCACTTGTAGAATTAAAATTGAGATATTTGAGTTTAATTCATAGAATAAAGGTAAATATGAAGAGAGAAAAGAGGCATAAAAAGCCAAATATTATATTGGAAGCATAGATGTTCTCCATTTAGACCCATAAATAAAATCCAGTATAATGTTTATAAGAGACCGACCTAACACAAAATAATGAGAGGTAAAGATTACTCCCAAATTGGAAAGATCTATTTATCAGACCTGAACAGAAAGACGACAGTAATTTATATCAGACAAAATAAGATTTAAGGGGAAAAAAGCAGACAGTGCATATCACTTTATATCGACAACATAAAGCCCAATGAAATTGACACCAAAAATAAAAGATGTGCCCGAATTGGCATAAGTCTTGTGAATTGGATTCACAAGTATCCAATATTGTTTTACATGATTATCTTTCTTTAAGCTTTTTGGTGGGGGAAGCAGGGTTTGGAAGATCTGGATGAAGCAATAAATTCTCTTTCTATGAAAACATGCTACCTATATCTTTGTGTGTAATTATGAAAGTTTCACTGGTGGAGAACCAGCCAAGAATCCTTGCTGGGGAAATGCGGAAGGCAAGGGTAAAGTCCTACAAATACCGTTTCCTAGAAATTCAAACCGGGTTTGGAACTGGAGGCTTGTGCTGAACCCCCTTTGCTGTGGGAAAAGACGCTGTTTCTATCCAGTTAGACAAGGTTCTCGTGGGTGTAAAGAAGTCATCTTCAGCTGACATAGATTTCTGAGTCTGAGAAGTTTAATCGTCCAAGTATTCTTTACCCAGTAAAAATTCTATTCTGTAGTTATTGTTTTTTTGAAATCAGACTCTCTGGGGCAAGCCCTAAGCATTTATAGTTTGATTGATTTACTCTTAGAAAATAATGTTTTGGTTTGTTTTTAGTTTCAGAAATGTAGTTCTGTAACACTACCAGTCCTCCTACCCTGATGTAACTAGCAGTGATAGTTGGCAATATATCCTTCCTAATGTTTTCTTACGCTTATGTAAGTATTTGCAGATAGAGATAGGTAGATACAGATACACACACACGTAATTTGATGCAGTTACCATTTTCTCATTTTCAGCTTGCTCTTTTCACTTGTCCTTGATAATGCTGCTAGCTTTCCAAGTCAATACATACAGATCTTGGCTATGGATATGCCTAGTGTGGCTTCGGCATCGCTTAGTTAATCATTTCTATACTGATGGCCCGTTAGTTGTTTCTTCTTTTGGCAGGAGAACTTCGGTGAACATCTTGGATTGTTTATCTTTACATGTTCCTGCTCTTCTATAGAATAGATTGGATCCTAGAAGTAGAATTGCTAGACATGTGGTATGTGTGTTTTTAATTTTGTAATATATGAAATCATATCCACTTCTTAAACGTTTGTAGCAATTTATATTTCATTTATGTAATCGTTTATGTGGGTGCTGATTTCCCCACACTTGAGCACATTTCTAGCTTAAGAAAATAATTCATTTAACCACAAAAGTGATACAAGGGAAAATATGAGAAAATGTTTTTGTAGTCTTGGAATAGGAAAGGCCTATTAGGCAAGATACAAACCCATAAGCCTTAAATAAAAAGATTAATAACTTTTACTATATTACTATATAAAAATTAAGAATTTTAGCTGGCCAAAAAAAGTGTTGCAGATGAAATCAAGACAAATGATAACTGAGTAAAAAACACTTGTAGGGTATGATAGAAAAAGGGCTGAGAGGGCACCTGGGTGGCTCAGTTGGTTAAGTGACTGCCTTCAGCTTAGGTCATGATCCTGGAGTCCCAGGATCGTGTCCCCCGATGGACTCCCTGCTCAGCAGTGAGTCTGCTTCTCCTTCTAACCCTCCCCTTCTCTATCTCTTTCATTCTCTCTCTCTCTCATGAGTAAATTTTTTTTTAAATCTAAAGAAAAAAAGAAAGAAAAAGGGCTGAGATACAGATATGCACAAAATGAGCTTTTACAGATCAATAACCAGTGGAAGCATGAGTATTGGATGTGGAAAAGCAGCTTATAGAAAACATAAAACAGACAACTCGACATATGGAAAGATGTCCAACGTCCTCTATAATTAAGACAGGACAAATTAAAACAAAACACCTTTTTTCACATAGCAAATTGAGACCCCATTATTAGTGAAGATACAGGAATGTGGGCTCACATGTGGAAGTGGGATTGGTACAGCCTCTGTAATTGACATTTTGGTGGTTTTAAAAAATTCTTTTTGAATTGTTTTTAGCTAAAGTATGTACATGGTTTTACAAATCAACCTTTGCTTATAACGAAGTACAACAGTTTCCTTTCTCATCTGAATTTATTGACTAGACAGTGTCTGTTGACTTTTCTATCTTAAAAGACAAGGATATATGGGGCACCTGGGTGGCTCAGTGGGTTAAAGCCTCTGCCTTTGGCTCGGGTTATGATCCCAGGGTCCTGCTCGGTGGGGAGCCTGCTTCCCTCTCTCTCTCTCTGCCTGCCTCTCTGCCTACTTGTGATCTCTGTCTGCCAAATAAATAAATAAATAAAATCTTTAAAAAAAAAAAAAAAGACAAGGCTATAACCAGCTTGGCCTACTACCCTCATATTATCTCCATTCTACATATTTTTACCAAAGTACTTTGAAAATACAGAAAAATTAAAATATAAAGTGAACGCTGTATACCCACAACCTAGATTCTACAGTTAACGTTTTCCTAGGTTTGTTTTATCACAATTCTATCCTTCTAACAATCTCTCTCTATCCATCTATCAATCCACTTTATTTTTTATGTATTTTAAATTAATTTGCATAGAATTTCATCCCATACACTTCAGCATGCATATAATCAACTGGAATTTAACATCTATTTACATTTTTTGAGGAAAGTTAATACACAGTGAATGCCTAAGTCTTAAGTGTTTCATAGGATGAATTGCGACGGTTTATACTCCTACGTAACCCAAATCCCTGTCAGCACATGTGGTATTGCCATCGTCCCAGAAAATTTTCCCATGCTTCTTTCCAATCCCTAAGTCCCCAAAGTTAGCGATGTTAAGATTTTTTTCACCATAAAGTAGCTTTTCCTTTTCTAGAACATCATGTAGATGGCATCACACAGTATTCTTTTATGGTAAGACTTCTGTCATTTAACATGTTTTTAAGATTCATCCATGTTATTGTATGATTATCATGGCATCATGTTTATTGTTGAATATTATTCCCATGTATGAGGACGCCGCAGTTTGCTTGGCCACTCTCCTGCGGGTGAAGGCCTGGCTGCTTTCGGACCCGGCTCTTGTGACTAAAGCTCCTGTGTATCTCCTCGTACAGATCTTTGTGTGGTCATGTGCTTTGATTTCTCTTGGATCAGTGCAGAGTATTGTGGCAGTTTGGTGTGTTAAAAGATCATCACGATAGATTCCGCTTCATAGCGAACAGAATGGCTGAAATTGGAAAGGCTGGCCACACTGCCGCTCCCAGTGCCGGTCAGGATGGGGAGCAAGGGGAGCTCTCATATATTGTTTGAAAGAACAAGACGATACAGTAACCACTTCGGAAAATAGTCTGGCAGCTTCTTACACAGGTAAACATTTACCTAGGCTTTACCCTGTAATCATGTTCCTGGGTATTTATCCAAGAGAACTGAAAGCATGTATTTAAAAAAAAAAAAAGGTGCAAGAATGTGTACAGCAGTTTCATTCACAGTAGCCAAACCTGGAAACAATACAAATGTCCCATCAGTATACCCCCAGAGGAATGGGTATAGTGGAAGACTACTTGGTAGTATAAAAGAACAAACTACTTAAATAATACGAAGTCATCTCAAAAACGCATTGAATGGGTGCTTCGGTGGCGCAGTTGGTTAAGCAGGCAACCGCTGGCTCCGGCTCGGGTCATGATCTTAGCCCAGGGTCATGGGATCAAGCCCCGTGTTAGGGTCCAAGCTTGGTATGGATTCCGTTTGAGTTTCACTCTCCCTCTGCCTCCCACTTGTACTCTCTCTCTTTCAAAAATAAATAGATAAATCTTAAAAAATGAACAAAAACAAAAACAAAAACACATTAAGCAGAAGAGGCCAATAACAAAGACTTCTTCCCTTTTTAAAAATTGTATTATTATTATTATTTTTAAATTTTAAGTTGAGAAACAGGCAAAACTGATCTCTGGTGACAGAAATCCAGAAAGTGGTTGTCTTTGGTGGGCCTGCAGTAACTGGTAGGGAGGAGGAGGAGGCCTTCTGAGATGACTTAATGTTTATACTTCATTAGGATGGGTTATATGGGTCTATGATGTATCAAATTCTTATTCATTTAAGATCAGTAGAATTCACTATATATATAAATTTTCAGTAAAAGTGAAACCTAAAAAACAAGTGTATTTCATACCTTTTCAAAATTGAACCCATGTGGACAGTTGCTTAGAAGACTATGGGGACTGAGGGAGAGTTGAAGGTTGAAATATGCTATATTTTTAGACATTTCAATTTAAAATGTGACTTCTGAAACTTTAAAAAAAAAAAAAAAGAGAGAGGACCTGTGGAGGCTTAAGTGAAGATCTTCTATGACAGTCATAAACCAAATCCCTTCCTTTTTAGAACCCGAGTTTTTCCAGTTGTCAGAGACTGGCCTTCCCTAAGGTGTACCATGAGGATGAGGGATGAGTTAATACCCAGCACATGCCCCATCTCCAGACTCAGCAGTCCTAATGAGGGTCTGCAGTTAGTCGTCCAGCCTGCCCCCTAGAGAGCCTACCACAAGGTTAAAAGCACTGCTTTCTGAGTATATCACGACCTCTCAAAATTACTTATAATTCTTTTATAGATAAAATTGTCAAGGTTTCCAAAGTTCTGTGGAGTAAAAAACAAAATGACTATGAAATTGCTCTGTCAACTAAGAGGTGATGGTTTTTATGTAATTAAAGATATTAGGGGGCACCTGGGTAGCTCAGTTGGTTAAGCAACTTCCTTCGGCTCAGGTCATGATCCTGGAGTCCCGGGATCGAGTCCCACATCAGGCTCCCTGCTCAGCAGGGAGTCTGCTTCTCCCACTGACCTCTCTCCTCTCATGCTTTCCCTCTCATTCTCTCTCTCTCAAATAAATAAATAAAATCTTTAAAAAAAAAAAAAGATATTAGGGACTGCTTTTCTAGAGATTTTTTTAAATTGTTATTTTGGGAACAATTTCCATATAGTCATGCTTGTGAATTCTTTAACAGACTGTTATTTTCAAATATTAAATTGATGAATAACCTGTTTATTAAGCCAAATATAGTCACATTTTAAGAATTCTTTCCCCTTTATCTTGTGCACATTTCTGTTCTCTGTAATGTGCTTTCCTCATTTTACCCTGCAGTAAATCTGTTGCCTCATTTGTAGAACTCTTTATCTAAAGCCATTTTTAGAATAACATCACAAGTTTTTCCCCCCTCTGTAATTTAACTTCATTGTATACACTTTGATACCTAAAATAGTCTTTTTTTCTCTATTCTTTTAATTATTCTTTTCTGCTAGCCCCTCAAAATTTTATTGGCATACTCAGAGACAAGTTTGCTTGTCATTCTTTTTTTTTTCTTTCTTAAGCGTAGAGACTCCTTTATACTATAACCTCAGAATAGTTTTTTCTTAGTATTCTGTTATGGAAAGTGTTCCATGATACGCTTTCTCTTCTCCATCGTAGTTGGAGCCACTAATTCTCACCATGTGCGAGTGTAGGTTTCTTCATGTCCTAAGTCAATAAGGAAACCTTGGTCCTCAAGGAGTATTTATTATGCATGTATCAGGCACTGTTTTAGGCATTTGGGCTACTGTGTAAAGAACACGTTTCCCCTGCACAGAGATTATATTCTTTTTTGTTCTTCTAAGATTTTATTTATTTTTTTGTGTGAGAAAGAGTGAGAGCGTGCACAAGTGAGTACAAGCAGTGAGAGCAGCAGGCAGAGGGAGAAGCAGGCTTCCCGTCGAGCAAGAAGCCCAATGTGGGACTCGATCCCAGGACCCTCGAAGGTGGACGCTTAACCAACTGAGCCCCCCAGGTGTCCCAAAGAGGTGCTTATTTTTAATTGGGTTGTAAGGAAGTCTCTCTGATGAGGTACTATATGAGCAGAGATTTGAACAAAGTAAGGGAATGGGCCAAGGGCACTTCTGAGAGAAAAGGCATTGCTGAAGGAGGGAGTTTGAGTATGTTTGCCTACCCTTCTGGCTCTTAGGACCCCCGCACCCCAACCCCCGACTGCTGTGTGGACTACAGTGAACGGGACCAGTAAGCTACCAGTGTGGAACCCCTTACCCCTAGTATCCTGATTCGATTCCCCTAATGTTGGTTCCTGGGTTTTCATACCCTCCTGTTCACCCTGTTGCTGAGAGAGGGATTCCCACCATATGGTTATGGGAATGCCTCAACACACATCACTGGACAGATGAACTAGGTCCAGCTTATTAATTATATGAACTCACATCCGAGAGGAAGAGGACACCACGTGCCATACAGGGCCATGTGGGGGTTGCACTGAGGAGTAGAGTGAACAACTAGGGGCAGTAGGAGGTGGGCTTTGTATTATCAAGAGAGTGGGGCTCCCAGGGAAGAGGGTGGTTGCCTTGTTCTCATCATTTGGAGGGCTGGCGATGTTGAGCTTCAGGTCTTACACCACAGTCTGAGCAGAATAATTTGTTTCCCGGGAAGTACTCTGATCTCAGCGGCATCACGAGAGTTCTCAGAGAGGATCTGATCCCTTGATTGAGATAGGAACTTAGATATCTGAAAATAATGAATAATGACTTAAAGAAACAATATGTTCTAAGTGAACATGGAAGATGGTATAACCCAGTTTTTTTAAGAGCCGTAATTCTTTAGCAAGGAACTTTTGTTTGTTTAAAAACAAATTTAAGGATATGACAGTATAAATTCTAGGAAGTTACTAGGAAGTCTGGTGACATACGGCATCTCTGCTAGCTACGTGAGTTATTCTGAGAATAAAACTGGTTTTTTTACCACATCTTGTTAGGAACAGACAGGATACTCCAAGACTCAATTTGTTATTTTAACAAAGAAAGCCAACTTCTTGTTTTATCGTAGTAAATATTTGATATTAATGGATTTATAAGCTCACCCTTTTTAATCTTACGAATAAGTCATAAAAAATGAGCCAGCTATATCAAAAAGACAGCAAATGTTGGCAAGGATATAGAAAAAAGGGAACACTCATACCCTGTTGTAAGAATGTAAATTGGTGCAGTCACTATGAAAAACAGTAAGGAGGTTCCTCAAAAAATGGAAAATAGAAATACTGTATGATCCAGCAATTCCACTGCTGGGTATTTATCCAAAGAAAATGAAAATATCAATTTGTAGAGATCTATGCATCCCTGTTTATTGTAGCATCATTTATAATAGCCAAGATATGGAAGTGTGTGTGTCAGCAGGTGATTGGGTAAAGAAGATGCAGTGTATGTATACAGTGGAATATTATTTGCTCATGAAAAGTGAACCATTGCCATTTGTGACAACATGGGGTAGATCTGGAGGATATTATGATAAGTCAAATAAGTCAGACAGAGAAAGACAAATACCATCTGATTCCACTTTTATGTGGTATCTAAAAAAACAAATGAATAAAACCCAGAAACTTATAAAATTGAAAAACAAAACGGAGACTCATAAATAGAGGAAACTGTTGGTTACAAGAGTGAGGAGGGGTGAAGATAGGGCAGGCAAATAGGTGAAGAGGATTGAGGGTACAAACTTAGTGATAAGTCATGAGATGTAAAGCACCAGGTAGAGAGTCACTAATATTTTGGTCACTTTGTATGGTGACAGTTGATGACTTACTGTGGAGATCATAATATATAACAATGTTGAATGGATATGATGTACATGTGAAACTAACAGGATATTGTATGTCAGTTATAGTCCAATTAAAAAGAACAAAGTGAACCAGCTTTGGCTACATTTTAATATTTCATTGCATATTTTTAGACTATTTGTAGTTATACTGTCCCAACACAAGTAAACTTTCCTTTGCACAAACCTGTAGCTTTCAGTATTCCTTGAATATTGGGTTTTAGCCGCCTTAATCCTCTCTCACATGCTGGAACAACCCAGATACTTGACCTCAAGTACAAAACTAATCTTTTCCCATTAGTAAGCAAAACATATCCCATTACCTTGCCTACCTGGTTGCACTTCTGTGCCACGATTGTTTTTAGTATAGTCTCAATCCCCTTATTCATAATTTTAAAAAAGATTTTATTTATTTGACAATGAGAAAGCACAAGCAGGGGGAGCCGCAGGCAGGGGGAGAGAGAGATGTAGGATCCCGCTGAGCAAAGAACTTGACGTGGGGCTCCATCCCACGACCCTGGGACTGTGACCTGAGCCAAAGGCAGATTCTTAACCAACTGAGCCACCCAGGCACCACCCCCTTATTTACAATTTAACCAAAGTAACTAACCTTTCTTTCACAGAGAGTCAGATACTTGAGGGATTATTGTCCTATATAAGTGTTTTAACAAACTGTCAAAGCTCACAGGCAAACATCACACACATATCCTTTCTCTGCCTTCTTAGACTAGCAAAAATAGTTACCACATAACATATAAAAGTTTAAATTCTATATATTTTAAAACTACACATCATTACCAATGTTTCAGTATTTTGTTTTATGTAGAAATTATTCAAGGATACAAAGATTATCCATTAGTTAATTCAGTATGATACTAGTCCAATGTCCTAAAGTTAGCTTTTGGAAATTATGTTTAATCTAACATTCCACAGAATATAATTACCATTGATATAGAAAGAGTTGTCAAGAATATAATTCATTTGTGTTTTCCTTAATCTTTAACATTATATGGAAGTAATATTAGCTTGGTATCAGTAGACCTGTTTAAGAAGTTCCAATGTAATTAGTGCCTTCATGAGAAAACCAACCCAAATTTTACTTAAAAAAATAAAACATTTGCTTATATCACATTCTACAATGATTAAATCCACACAAAGTTGTTTTTACACCAGGGGCGCCTGGGTGGCTCAGTGGGTTAAGCCTCTGCTTTCGGCTCGGGTCGTGATCCCAGGGTCCTGGGATCGAGCCCCGCATCGGGCTCTCTGCTCCGCGGAGAGCCTGCTTCCTCCTCTCTCTCCCTGCCTGCTTCTCTGCCTACTTGTAATCTCTGTCTGTCAAATAAATAAATAAAATCTTAAAAAAAAAAAAGTTTAAAAAGTTGTTTTTACACCAAAATTATCACTGGTCTGATTTGTTCACTTTGATTACTTAAATTTGGATTTTTTATATAGATGCCTCTGACCTATCAGTTTCTGTGAGAAGGTTTTTTTTCTTGGATGGTCACCACATTGAACATAATACAGTACTCCTTTAATAAAAAATAGAAATGTTGACATTTTATACATTTTAAAGCATTAGGAAAACAATCCTGCATTGGTGCATTTTTTTGCAATCTCAGTGCAAAGGTCCTGCAGATAAAGTGAGACTTGTATTAATCACAAGAAATGAAGGCAGTCCACCCGCAGGAACCACAGCAAGAGGCTGGAACATCTTACAGTGTAATTCAGAATCAGCTGGAGGCTTCTTAAAACATTGATTCGATTCTTTGGCTTAACCTCCAAGGTGTCTGAGTCAGTTGGTTAGGGTTCTGGAATGAGAACTAGCATTTCTAATGAGTCCCCAGGAAACACTAAGGGTGAAGGTTCAGGGATGAAACTCTTAGGTTTTCTAGGAATAAGACGTTGCCTCCCTCTCATAGGGCTGTAGACTTGTAGACTTCAAGGGATAGAGGCTTGGTCTCTAACTGACATCCCTGAGTGTCTCTCTAATGATCAAAGCAGACAAATCTTTTTTTTTTTTTTTCTGAAGATTTTATTTATTGTCAGAGAGCGAGAGAGCGAGCACAGGCAGGCAGAGTGGCAGGCAGAGGCAGAGGGAGAAGCAGGCTCCCTGCCGAGCAAGGAGCCTGATGTGGGACTCAATCCCAGGACGCTGGGATCATGACCTGAGCCGAAGGCAGCCGCTTAACCAACTGAGCCACCCAGGCATCCCAAAGCAGACAAATAAAGAACAATAAGGCTACCATATTTTTTTTAAATTTTTTTTTAAGATTTTATTTATTTGTCAGAGAGAGAGAGAGAGAGCGAGCACAGGCAGACAGAGTGTCAGGCAGAGGCAGAGGGAGAAGCAGGCTCCCTGCCAAGCAAGGAGCCCAATGTGGGCTCGATCCCAGGATACTGGGATCATGACCTGAGCCGAGGGCAGCCGCTTAACCAACTGAGCCACCCAGGCGTCCCAAGGCTACCATATTGAACGTACTGTACATTCACTTTTTTTTCTCCTGAGGATTCTTAGGTTTATATTAGATTTTATATTCCTTCATATTATATATGAATATAATATGAAGAGACCTTATATTTATGTAATATGTGTATTTTTATATTTTTTCCTTTATATCACATTTTTGTAAGTCATATTAGTATCTGCAAACCAATAAAAAGAGCTCTTTTATTTTAAGAAAATTATATATAATTTGTTAAGTCCGTTTTCTAGAGTAGAAAAGTGTTTCAAAATCACAAAAGGAGGGGTTTGTACTGTGAAGTCCAAGCACAGAGAGTGTGCTCTTGGACAGTGGCTTCAGGTCCGGGTTAAAGGAGGCACAGGACTCACACATTCACTGATCTAGGTCTCCAAAGGGCTTTTCTTCTTTCTGATAGAAGCCAGACATTCTTCTGCAAACGAAAACACCAATACACCAGATTTTTTTTGCCATGTCATTCCCAAAGGCAAGAGATCACCATCATCCTGTAATAGCGCATAACATTTGGCTGTATACAAACCAGAATCAAAACCAAACTCGCCAAGAACTAGAAACAAAAGTAAAAATACAAAGTACAAAGTCAGGAAAACAGAAACAGTAGACCAACTCTGAAGATGAAGTCCCATAGCCACTTGCCATTGACTGTGGGAGCCAAAACCAGCGCCTGGGAGGTACCTTTTTTAATTAGTTCAGGAAGGTGTATCTACTTGAACAACTTGTTACTCAAGAATTGCCAAAGTCTTAATTTTCAGAAGAGTTAAAAACAAAGATTCTCAAAATGCAGTGAGTAACCGCTTCCTGGTGGTAAGGCCGGTCATGCTGTGGACAGTATTTATTACAGGGACACGGGCTTAAATATTCCAAGGGGCCAGGTAAACAATATAAATAAGGAACACAAGCATTTACATTATCTAGAAAGCAGTGGGTGTGTAACAAACACACTTGAGGGCACATACTTTGTCTAAAGGTGGCAACCGTTAAATATGTTGGCAAACTGTCGCCTTGTGGGAATTCTTGCTTGTCCCTGTCTTATATTTTTTTGACAAGCTATTAACGTGGATTTTAATGTGAATCTTCCCGTTTTAAAGTGTTGGTAGCTAATTCAGTTAAAAAACAAAAAACTCTGTATGAGCCAAACAAAAATTTATTTTCAGGCCAGAAATGGCCCAAGGGCCATCACTTTGCAACCTCTGCAGTAGATGCTACTTATGTAACATTATAGCAAAAGAAGAATTTAACCAAAAGTTGTATTTTTGTTGGAAAGAAGGTTTTAAAAGATTTCTTTTTAAATTGTATACTTTCAGTTTTTTTATAAGAGTGACAAAACAGTATGTGCATCACATATTTAACATGTATTTTCATTTTAAGTTCCATTTTTTGGCCCATTAAAAGTACAGTTATTCACTTTCTGGAGATCTATGTCACAATAATGAATATTGTTACTACTGAACTGTACATTTAAAAATGGTTAAGATGGGACGCCTGGGTGGCTCAGTGGGTTAAGCCTCTGCCTTCGGCTCAGGTCATGATCTCAGGGTCCTGGGATCAAGCCCCGCATTGGGGCTCAGCGGGGAGCCTGCTTTCCCCCCTCTCTCTCTGCCTGTCTCTATGCCTACTTGCGATCTCTGTCAAATAAATAAATAAAATCTTTTTTTTTTTTTTAAGATTTCTAGGGACACCTGGGTGGCTCAGTCGGTTAAGCGTCTGCATTTGGCTCAGGTTCTGATTCCAGAGTCCTGGGATCGTGTCCTGTGTTGGGCTCCTTGCTCAGTGGGGAGCCTGCTTCTCCCTCTGCCTGTCGCTGCCCCTGCTTGTGCTTGCTTGCCCTCTCTCAGTCTGTCCCTCTGACAAATAAATAAATAAAATATTTAAAAATAAAAATAAACAGGAGGGCTCTGGAGTGGCTCAGTCAGTTGGGCATCAGACTCTTGATCTCAGCTCAGGTCATGATCTCAGGGTCATGAGTTTAAGCTCCATATTGGGCTCCATGCTGGGGTGGAGACTACTTAAAAAATAAAATGAAATTTTAAAAGGTAATTCTAGCTTAAATGGGTGGTAAGAGAGACTTGCAAAAGTCCAGGCAAGAGATGATAATATTTAATGACAATATATTTCATGAGTTAATTTTCATAATAATCTTTATCTTGTAGCACATGTTTCTGGGTGTGTGTGTGCGTGTGTAAAAATTCACTGTCATCTCCAGAAGGTGCATCTTTTGGGCTTTTTGTTCTTAATACTACTCTTTTTAACTATTTCACTAGGACAGATTCCCAGCAGCAGTTCTATCGAGTCAAAGGAAATGAGTAGTTTTGGCTCCTGGTTATGTATTATAATGGTTATAATCAATTTACAGTGTTACTCTCCACATGGTGGGCCAAATAGGAACTTTGGAATCATTTGTAAGATTCAAAAAAGAAAAATTATTGGGATTTTGATTAGAATGATTTTATTTTTAAATTATCAGAACAATGTTTATATCATGCTTATGCTATTTTAACATGATTTCACTGAATATTTAATAACTAAATTTGTTCTTAACAGATTGATGAACTCCCAGAGGGAGCTGTGAAGCCCCCAGCAAACAAGTATCCTATCTTCTTTTTTGGCACCCATGAAACGTAAGTTAACAAAACAACTTAAAGCTTCAGCGACTCTAATTTTGCTCTACTAGACTACGGTGTTTATACCTGTTCTATGACATTTTATATGTTATTAAAAGGATCACAGTTATATAAAATTACCAAGCTTAATAATGTATTTTCCTTTTTTTTTTTTTGTTAAGATTTTATTTATTTATTTGACAGAGATCACAAGTAGGCAGAGAGGCAGGCAGAGGGAGAGGAGGAAACAAGCTCCCTGCTGAGCAGAGAGCCCGATGTGGGGCTCGATCCCAGGACTCTGGGATCATGACCTGAGCCGAAGGCAGAGGCTTTAACCCACTGAGCCACCCAGGCGCCCCAATAATGTATTTTTCTTAATGTGAAGATTTTTCATTGATTTTGCTTTCGATTGTTATTTCTGTGTAAATGTTGGACATCACCCAGAATCTCCTTTAGGACACTTTTAAGTCCTAGGGTATCTCCTTACCATTCCCAGTAAATTTCTTCTGTTGCTCTTGTACATTTCCTTTTAGAGAAACCTCATCCATTTATATATCGTACAACAAAGTTATGTTGTCTCAGGCTTTTTCATTTTGTTGAACCCTGAAGCAAACATACCACCTTAATAAGGTTTTTAAATTGCATGGGTTAGAATACAGGCTAAACTGCTAAATAAAGGAAACTGAAAATACAGTGTCTCAAATAATACAGAAAATTCTTTCTCTGAAACAGTCCAGAGATAGGCAGGTAGATGGAGGTGAGTAGACTGCTGCTGTGCTCTAGGGACCCAGCTTCCTTCTGTCACATTGTCCTGTCATTGACTGGAGTGTTGCCCCTGTCCGCCTATTTAAGAGCAAACAAACGAAACGGGGCTTAGCAGCATCGGTGCGTCTTACAGGTAGAGGGAAGGGGAGAAGAGAGAACATGAAGAACAGGTAACTTCTTTGTAAGGAAACGACAAGGAGGTTGCGTGTATCACGTACACTTGCATTCAGTGCGGTGGCACAGACTGGGTCGTGTGGCCACGTGTTGCTGTCAGGAATTGGGAAATTGGCCGCTAGCTGGGCGACTCTTAATGGGGAAACAATTGTAAGGAGTGATCCATTAATAGAAAGAAGACAGGAGATACTGGGAGAGGGTTGGCAGTCTTGACACAGTGGAAATGTTTGTGGTCCGTCAGAGCAAGGACATAAATGGAGTAGGACCTGCAGATGTGCGGGAAAGCCAAACACTGTCTCTCACAGGCTTCAGGTGCAGGGCCCTCCCTTGTGTCCACTTGAAGTAGTAGAGCCAGGCGCGAACTTCTTAGCTTTCGGTCTCGGCCACTCTGGCATCTTCATTCTGACCTGGAAAGAGCCACGTGGCGCCTCGGTGGCTCAGCTGATTGAGCGTCTGACTTGATTTCAGCTCGGTCATGATCTCAGGGTCGTGAGATCGAGCCCTGCATCGGACTCCATGCTCACTGTAGAGTGTGCTAGAGATTCTTTTTTTTTTTTTTTTTAAGATTTTATTTATTTATTTGACAGAGAGAGAGATCACAAGTAGGCAGAGAGGGGTGGGGAGGAAGCAGGATCCCCGCTGAGCAGAGAGCCCAATGTGGGGCTCAATCCCAGGACCCTGAGATCATGACCTGAGCCGAAGGCAGAGGCTTAACCCACTGAGCCACCCAGGCGCTCCGAGATTCTGTCTTTCCATCTCCCTCCGTCCCTCCCCGAACTTATGCTCCCTCTCTCTCTCAATAAAAATAAATAAAATCTTAAAAAATTTAAAACAAAAATAAAAGAGAGCTAGCCAGGAGACAGAAGGCCCTTAAGACATATTTATTTCTTGGCTTCATGTGAGACATAGTTTTGTTTCTTTCAGAAAGTTGGTTTTATTTTCTTTTGTTTTTATCTAAAAAACACTGTGTAGGGGCGCCTGGGTGGCTCAGGTCATGATCTCAGGGTCCTGAGGTTGGGCCCCGCACCGGGCTCCCTGCTCAGTGGGGAGCCTACTTCCCCCTCTCTCTCTGCCTGCTTCTCTGCCTACTTGTGATCTCTGTCTGTCAAATAAATAAATAAAATCTTAAAAAAAAAAAAAAAAGACACTGTGTACATACTATGCACCATTACCATGTTTTCTTCCATAGAGATTGCTAGAAAGCTTAGAGATTAATGTTTTACCTATAATAAGTGTAAAGGGCTTTATGATACATATTTTTCTATTTGCTCCATTCCTGTCTCCAGTTTACATCTATACCAGGTTTTGGTATACTGTGCTTTTTCTCTGGGACCTATTTCCAAATGATTGGATTGTATCTCTGGGACCAGGCAGACTTTAATAAAAACGTTTATCACATTTCCACTATATAGGACAAATCAACCATTTACTGACATTATGTCACTTTTATTTACTTAGTAAACATTTTCTAGGCATTCCTTAATGCGCTGTGGAACTAAAGAGCTTGCCACCTGGCGTATTGCTGGTGAACGTAATAGGGTCATTCCGGTGAACAGTGTGAAGGGTTTCACGGCGCTGTTTTCTACAGCGTCCTCAGTGGGAGCCGGTGGCATCGTTCCAGGCCTCAGTTCAGTGAATGTGGTTCTGCTACCAAGGAGAAGTATCACACAGTCCATACGTGAGTTTTTTGCTGGTTTGATCATCCAGAGGTAGATTTTTAAACGTCTAAAGGAAAATGTACTTCACAAAACCAGTCGTGAGTTCAGGTTTCAGCAGAGTGTGTATTAGGTATTAGGTGCCCCGAGCCCGAGGCTGTGTGCCCGGCACGTAGCCAGCGTTCAGCCTCTCTGCGGAGGTGGGGACCGTGTGCGGGTGGCTTACTCCTGCGGGCACAGTGCCTGGCCAGTGGTCAGTGTTTAAAATAATCATTGATGGGCGAAATTAAATTAAGATGACATAAAAGAAAGGGGGAAAAGTATAGGAAAGGTGAGGAACTTCACAAGAAAGCTGTGTGCTGGTCAGCCAGAGGAGCACCCCCACGGCGACTAGAGGTTTCCTCAGAACATCGCCTTGAACTGATTCTGGTGCCCAGCGGACAGGTCGTCGAAGGCCCCACTCTCCGCCATGTAATAGCCCAGCAGGTTAAGTTCGGACACTTCTCAAGGTGGCCTTAGCCAGGAGGGAAACCACCGCAGAGCCTGGAGCCGAGAACGGTCTTGTTTCCTGGCCCGCGCTCTCAGACTTGGAAACACGCGGGGCCGCTAACCAGTCGGGAGAAAATTTGATGTGCAGAATTATCTTTCTGTAATCTAGGGGAAAACAAGGTTGTGTGCCAAAAATACGTTGTTATAGGACTGAAACCGTGAGCCCTGCCTCAGAAGAGCACAGCGGGCTCTGGTTAGCAGCCGCCGCTCGTGGGCCCTCGGCGGCCTCACCCACGGCTCATTCCTACACGCAGAGTCCGTTGCTGGAGGAAGGTCAAAACCATAGTCTAATAAGGCCTGACAGATTTATCAGAAAGTCAAAAGGACGTCCCTAAAGTCCATTTCTTTTCTCATGTTCCATTTGTCACACAAGACCGTGACAACTTTGATTAAAATGTCCAGGAACCTAGTAAGTTATGTCTGGATTCAATGAGATAGAATCACGTTGACCAGGCAGTTAAAGGTCAAGGGAGTTTTGGTGGTTGGGGTCAGAAAGCTTCCCCAGATATTTTTGTTAAATTGAAGTTTTTGATCAGCTAGGCGATGAGGAAATCAGTACTAAGACCCAGTCAGAAAATGGAGAGAGAGAGAGAGTGTGTGTGTGTGTGTGTGTGTGTGTGTACACATATATATATACATACATACATACATACATATACATATGTATATGTATAAAATACATATATTTTGGTGGGAAACAAAGTTTATTGAGCACTGGCATCAAGCGACAGTACAAAGCTCCTGAAGAGGGAGGGGACCCAAGAAGATGGCCCAGGAAATGGAGTGACAAAGATCCACAGTACAGACGCTAACCTCACCTCTCAGCTCAGACCTTTCCTCTGAGTTCCAGAATCACGTCTCCAGCTACCTACTTGACCTCCTCACTTGGATGTCAAGCCAGGGTTTCAAACTTAACATCTCAAACTGAGCTTTTCACCTTTGAGTCTTGTTTTCTCCAAAATCTTTCAGGTCGGTAAATGCCACTCTGTTCTCATTTCCCAGCCTGACGCCTTGGGGACCGCCTCAGCTCCTTCCTTTCTCTCACATGGCGTCTCCAGCCCAGTAACCGTCACGTCGGCTCTTCCATGAGCATGAGTTCAGAATCCAGCAGCCTCTTGCCCACTGCACCCTGCACACCCTGGCCCGAGTCACTGTCATCACTCCCGGGGGCTGATGGGTGCCCCTGGTTCTACCCTAGTGCCCACTTCTTCGGTCTCTTTTCAGCTCAGCAGCCAGAATGATCCTATTAAAGCACAAATCGTCACGTGTCTTCTCAGACCTTCCATGGTTGCTCATCTGACTCTGAGCCTCGATAACGGCCTTCAAGGCCCCACGTACTCTGTACCCCAAGCCGGTCCCCTCTCGGACTTCCTCTCACTCTAGCCACACTGGCCTCCTCGTTTCCTCAGCACGGCAGGCGCTCCCACCTCGGGGCCTGTCGTACCCACTCTTCCTTAAATCTACCCCTGTCCCCGGAACACTGCCCGCCTGCTTCCTCACCTCCCGGACCAGGGAGGCCTTCCGCGATCGGGGTATCTGAAGCGACCACGTGGCACCCCCAGCCTTGCCATCCCCCTTCTCTGCATTCTTTATGTTGGCACACAGTACTGTGCTTTCTGCTCTCTGTGTCAAACCCTGCTCGCCCTCCTAGCACGTGTGCTCCGTGAGGGCAGAGGTGCTCGTCCGCCTGTCCCCGCGGAATCCACAGCACGGCAGCAGGGCCTGACCCCTCAGGGTGATCAGTCAGGTCTGTCGGACGGAAGGGTCTCTGAGTAGCCGTCTGAAATGTACGCTTCTTGGGGGCCCGCCAGGATGTGGGCCTCTCCCGTCTCGTTCACCAGCTTGATAAGTTGTAGGTGATACTGAAGACTTTGGTCTGAATGCTCAGATCTCTTAGCCGGCCTCAGGATTTATTCGAACTCCTTTTCTTTTTCTGGTTATGATTAAATTAGGATAAAGCTTAAGGGGCGCCTGGGTGGTTCAGTGGGTTAAAATCTCTGCTTTCAGCTTGGGTCATGACCCCAGGATCCTGGGATCGAGCCTGCTTCCCCCTGTCTCTCTGCCTCCCTCTGTGCCTACTTGTGATCTCTGTCTGTCAAACAAATAAATTAATTTTTTAAAAAAAGCTTAAATTGCATAACATTGTTTGCTACATCTGACTTTTTTCTAGTTTGTGCCTCATTAATTACTGAAATGATTTTTTAATTTATCAAAATTTTTTTAATTTATCAAAATAATAGTGAATAAATATACTAATGTGATATATAGAGTTAAAGCCACTTTTTAAAACCAGTGTTTGTATTTTTACTATAAATCTCACAAAACCCTTACCTATGGAAGATTAACATAAATAAGTCTTAGTTTAAGGTGATGATATAAGTGGTCAACATTTGGACATCTTTAAAACTACGTGTGTAACTGAAAGTTTTAAAACAAAAAATAAATTGCTAATTTAAAAGTAAAATCCAAGTTACATGGTCTAGAGTTGCTGGCTTATATAGCCAGCCATTTTTTTCTGCCTAGAAGTATATATATAAACTTTTTAAGATTGTATTTATTAGAGAGAGAGCAAGAGTACGAGCCAGGTGCGGGGGGTGCCAGACGGCGGGGAGGGGGCGGGGAAGCAGACTCCCTGCTGAGTGTATGAGCCCAATACAGGGCTGCCTCCCAGGACTCTGAGATCATGACCTGAGCCGAAGTCAGACACTTAACCGACTGAGCCTTATATATTTATATATTTATATGTAAACTGTTTTATGATATGTGCCCAACTCAGAGGGTTTATGTATACTTTTAATTTGCTTACTGAAATATACTGTGGTACCTTAGTTGATACTGATATTAAAGATAGCTTGTATTTGAAGGTCAGAGTATCAGTTTTATTTCTAATCTATCTCTGCAGTGCATTTTTAGGTCCAAAAGACCTTTTTCCATATAAGGAATACAAAGACAAGTTTGGAAAGTCAAACAAGCGGAAAGGATTTAATGAAGGATTATGGGAAATAGAGAATAACCCAGGAGTGAAGTTTACTGGGTACCAGGTAATGATTTGCTTCATTGTTAGATCTCATTTCTTTGGTTTTTAATTCTCTTTGGGGTCTTTCGTACATGTCCTTTGTACTGGTAGTTACCCTCCATCTATTTGAAATCAGAATTCTTTTTAGCTCCAGTAATGTTTTGGATTAAATATAATTCTGTTACCCAAGAGGGTTCAGGTCAAGTGGTCACGGAAAAATTGAAGTTGACAGTCCTTTATTTTGAAAATCTTAAGAGTAAGCTGAATCTTTTCAGGTTAAAATAGAATGATTCTTTTCACAGTCTGTATTCTTTACTATTTTTTTCAAAAATGTAATTAGCCAATATCTTGCTATTTCTTAGGCAATTCAGCAGCAGAGCTCCTCAGAAACTGAGGGAGAAGGCGGGAACACTGCAGATGCAAGCAGTGAAGAAGAAGGGGATAGAGTAGAAGAAGATGGAAAAGGCAAAAGAAAGAATGAAAAAGCAGGCTCAAAACGGAAAAAGTCCTATACTTCAAAGGTGACTGAGAACCTTTTCCATTGTTATTAATGTTATGTGCATATTCTTTAAGGTTTTAGATGATTCTTAATTCATTCCTTGGGCGCAGGGAAGTAGAAGTATCCTAGCTCTGTGGACCTCTGCCTCCAGAGACAGTAAGATAGCCAAGGGGAATAGGACAGGTGACCTTAGACGTGAGGGCATCTTCAGGGCTGATCTGGCACTGAAAATACCGCTCTCAGTTAGGGAAGGACTGTTCTTTCGTCAAGGGTACAAGAGTAGGTATGCCTCCTATAGGAACCTCCAAATGAACTTGGAAGAATTTAGGAATATAGGAGACCCGGTACCATTCACAACAAGTCTACATAAAGAGAAAGATCTACTCCTAACCTGTCTTTCTGCTTTAAAGATGGTGCAAATAATAAATATAAATTATGAGGGGCTCTGAAGGCAGTGAGTGGGAAGAGCATGGAGTTCAGATAGAGTGGCCAGGCTTTTCTGAAGAGGCAAAGTTCATGCCGAGGCCTGAAAAAGAAGAGAGGAGGAGGGCTGGATGAGGCAGAGCAGCCGAGACCTGAGGCGGGAAGTGTGTGGCGTGTGCTGAATTGAAGGAAGACGAGCGTGGTTGGAACCTCGTGACCAAGAGCGAGAGAGGCAGGCAAAGGCTCATTGATAGAGCCTTGGAAAGAATTTGGATTTATTCCCAATGTAATGATAGTTTATTGAAGGCTTTAAACAGAGGAGTGACATGATCTTAGATAAATACAATGAAAGTCTAGGTTTTTCATACAGTAATTCAGACATGCAGTTGAACAAACTGAGATTGTAAAAATTGTTCACCTTAAGAAACTGAAAGCAAGAATAGTACATCTTTGAAGACCAGAGATTGGTACAGGTTTCACTATAATTGGTCTGTCACATGATTGACTACTTGGATAAATTATTTCCCTTTAGATTCTGGTATTTAGTGGCTGGACAGACTTAGGCAGCTCCTTAAAAACCAAGTACCAGGAGCTGATTGGATCATCAGCATTTTGTTTTACCATCTATAAAGCCCACCCAGCTAGCATACAGGTGGAATTGTGTGATCACATACTACTTCCTGCGTACCTAATGGGAAACATGGTATCTGCCTTGAATGGGGATAAAGTTTGCAAATCACAACAAAATAATTGGAATTTTCCTTGTCAGACTGTATCTTCCATTGTATTTTTTTTAAGATGTTGTTTTTTGGTTGTTTTTTTTTTAGTATTTTGGATTTCACTTAAATACCCAATTCAGTTGATATTTTTAATTTATGATTGCCTGCTGAGTTGTGTGATGTGTTTTATCCTTCTAAATTACGTAAGCTACCTGAGGTATCTGAGGCATTTGTTAGTGTGGATATGTGGCTTTTCGGTGTCATTATTTCCTCATTCGTTGTGAAGACCAGAAGTCATGGGGCTCAGACCTGATGTGGATATATAATTTTAAAGCAGTGAAGGGGTAAAGACATACTTTACTTACTAAGGTTTACCTATTTTAAATTAAGGAATCATCTTTTCTTTTTCTTCCAAAGATCACAAATTCCATGATCGCTAAAGAACCATGATTTTTAAATTTGACTTTTTACTATTTATTGTCGAGATAAATTATGCACAAACACAAAAATTTTGGAAGCGCATAAATGATTTTTAATTTTTAGTATTGACTGAGAAACTTAGCACAGTGGTTATCAAAATTGCACACGCATCAAAATTACCTGGAGGGCATATTAAAAACACACATTGCTAAGCCACTGCCTAAATTTCTGTTTGAGTAGGTCTTGGGTGTGCGGGTCTGAGAATTAAATTTTCGGTTAAGGCTGATGATGCTGATCTGGGAACCACATGTAGAGAAGCACTTCCCTGACATAATCTCCTTTCCCCTTGGCTTCCCAAATGTTTCCTTTTTACTGAGTATGGTTATCTTTTTTTACACCTTCTTCTTAAGGTTGAGTATCTTCCTTTGCCACTGAAAACCAGTGGTTCACACACTTTTAACTGCATCTCAGTCAGCAAGCAGATTTGAAGGAAGTTACATGTCTTTCTCTTTGGTAGTAAGTATATGAATGATTCCTGTCTGAGCCATGACAGATGCTGGTCAGAATATTTTACGCACACATTATTTACTGTATACAGTAGGGCAGGTCAGAGAGCCTCACAACACTAGGTGATGATGCTAACCCACTAGTCATCTTAGTTAAAAAAACAAAGGTGGCAAGAGTTGGACCCCCAACCAATTCAAGACTATCGTGCTGAAACAGTTGGAGGGTCCTTCCCCGGAATTACAAGAATTGCCATGATCTGAGTTTGCTAAGAGCTTTGCAGCATTACCAAATCTAGCTGGGCAGCCAGATTTCTTCGAGTACTGAATGTGACCCTTGAGCAGAACTTCTGTACTGCCCTAAATCTGGTCACGGTGGGGTTGCTGGTTAGGATCGTCGGTAAGCATTGTGAACTTCAGGGAGTTGTGTGTTACTACCTCGAAGAACTGTAGGCCAGAAACCATTACTTGAGAATTACTACCTAAAGCAGTTACTACGTTTCAGTAACTATACTGTATTTACTAGGAAAACAAAAAGTAGTTTGCTTTCTGTATTGTCATACTTGATCTTAGCTTTACCTATAGACACTCCACATTTGGATTATTAAATCTCTGCTTTTCCTTCCTGGAAAAAGTAAAGATGACCTCATTTTAAACTGACATTTGGGCTTGGTTGGTGGTTTCAGTTAAGTAAAATAGAAGCAGTATAATTACATGCTCCATCACGTAGCTAGTAGATAATTTTCTCTTTGAAAGTTGGGTTTAAAATATTGAATGTCTGTGGAAGCTCCAATTTGCTAATTATTTCTGGGAGACCGAAAGTGACATGGCTAAATCAGTTTTGCCTCAGCTCTTATTTGCCGTGTGCTTAAAGATTCTTAAAATTCTGGAGAGCACATGTTAGTGAAATGGTTAAAAAAAAAAAAAGTAAAAACTTTCTTAAAGGTGCACAGCGGGGCCGGCTTTTGATCATTTTAATGCTTTCTGCAAAACAGCTCTGGCTGTAAACTAGAACTGTATTTTCATCTTCCTTAGAGTTCATCTTGATTTCAAAGGCAAGGTGATAAGAAAAAAGGGCTGGTTCCCTCGGGCTCTTCAATAATCATCCGTAATTTAAAAAGATTAAAGTTAGTTTCTATCACATGGTGATAGAAATGTTGTCTTAACCAGGCAGCTTCAACAGGCGTCTTAACGTGAATATTCATCTATTGTCTTAGCTAGTACAACTCACTCTCCTGAGACCTGAGTTTCTGCTGCGAAATTCAGGGAAGCCTTCGAGCCCAGTAGCCCCCAAAGGTGGCGCCAGGCGATTCATCCAGCTGTCATTCATCCTTTGGCAGTGCCCTGGGGACATGAATCCTTCTTTTCTGCTTTTACCATTGCACTGTTGGAAAGAATGAACAGGTCATCGAGTGCACCTGTACCTCCTTTTCCAGCTGGTTACACTGAGGCCCAGTGAGGTGACACGGTGTGTCCCAGGTCACCTGGCCCAGCCTCGGCACACCGCACTGTGGTGCTGGTATGTCCTGTAGCGAGCCCCATGATTGGATGTAAGTCAGCCACTTCTGTGTTTCGAACCTACACTTGTGCATTGGAGTTGTGCTTTTGACTATAATTTTTAACTTGTCCAAACATTTAGAAATCCTCTAAACAGTCCCGGAAATCTCCAGGAGATGAAGATGACAAGGACTGCAAAGAAGAGGAAAACAAAAGCAGCTCTGAGGGCGGAGACGCCGGCAATGACACAAGGAACACGACTTCAGACTTGCAGAAAACCAGTGAAGGGGTAAGGATGGCGCGCGGTCTCGCGCGTCTTCTAACCTAGAAGACCTGGTGCTTCGGAGCCGCCGCTGGCGAGCCCTGTCCCCATAGACGAGTGGACGCAGGGGGCCGGCAGCCTCGGAGGGTCCCACACTGCTCCTGGGTACATAATGATCCAGAGCACAAGAGGGCAGGGGCCTACGCCTGCCTCTCAGTTTGGACTCTAGGAACAGGTCTCTTCTTTTTTAAACTAACTCCAGCAACTTGATAGTCTTTTAAAAAGGAAGGCGGGCAATATGGAAGTCATGAAATGCCACCTCAGAATTTTATAATTGTATTTCTTTTATTATAAGACGGCACGTGCACAATAGGGGATTTTATACTACGGCTTCTTTCCTAGAAGGAATTTGTACTTTAATGTCCCCATGGGGACTTTAAATTTTTAAGTGTTCCACCAATACGCGAAGACTGGTGTTTAAAGTACGGAAGGGGAAGACGTGTCCACTTTGAATTTTGTTAACTCTGCCTTGAGGTGTAGGTGGCGTACGTATGACTTTCAGGTACACCACAGTGAGCCCACACTGACCGACGTCCCTAAATGCCGACAGGCTGGTTCCCATCCGTCCTCATAGCCAGTTTCCCCGATATTACCGTCTCTGTTCCCCGTGCTCGCCTTTGCATCCCTGTGACTGACTTGTTGTATGAGGGAAGTTGGTACCTCTCCGTCCCCTTCCCCCGGTTCACCATCTCACCCACTCCTCTGCTTCTCCCTCTCGTAACCAAAGTCTGTCTCCTGGAGCCGGGACTCGGAGTTTTGTTCTGTTTTGTAGATTCCACGTACGAATGAAATTGGATGGTATTTGTCTCTCTGTTTGACTTGTTTCACTTGACCTGGCACCCTCCGGGTCCGTCCACGTTGTCGCAGATGGCGAGCCCCGTTCCTTTGACGGCTCAGTGACCGTCCATGGTACACGGAACCACGTCTACCCGTTGCCCTGTCGCGGGGCGCGTGGGCTGCTTCCGTACCGTGGCTGCTGTGCAGAGTGCGGTGAACGGAGCGGGGCATAGGGCTCTTGACACTGGTGTTTTCATTTTCTTCAGATAAACACCCACGCATGGAATTGCCAGTATTTCTAACCTCGTAAGGACCCTCCCTGCTGTTTTCCACAGTGGCCGCCCCAGTTTGTAAACACGCCCTCCAGCAGTGCGCCACGGTTTCCGTTTTTCCACATCCTTGCCAGCACTCGTCACCTCTTACTTTTGGATTCCAGCCGTTCGGGCAGGTCCTAAGCGATCGCTCACTGTGGGTCTGATGGGCGTCTCCCCGGATGAGAGGTGGTGGGCATGTTTTCACGTGTCTGTCGGCCATGTGGGTGTCTTCGATCTTAACTTCTGCTAACCTCTACTACCTTAGAGTGCGAGTGAAGGCACACTTTGCCCCTGGTCATTTTCTGCTAGTCTTTTCTCTCTGAAGACGGATGGGACGGTGGCAAATCATCTTGAAACAGTAATCCGCAAAATACATTGTTATTGCTGTTCCGTGAAGTTCTGGTTTCAGCTGAGTGCTGGGCCGTTCTTGCCAGTACTGTTTACCTCTCGACTCCTCCTTCAGGCCGTTACCCAAAGTCACTCCCCAGTTGTGATTCTCATTGTTCGCTCATCCCTCTTAGCCACTCAGCTTTACTCTGTCCTCTGTGTATCGTTCCTCTCTTGACCTCTTTGCAGGAACGAGTCCTCTGTCGTTACCTTTGCGAGTAGTCCTCCCGGGAACGGTCCTGTTAACGGTCACCAAAGGCTTGAGTACCTGACTCGTTTGATTTCCTTTATCGCACCTGCCGGCTTCATCCCAGCTGGCTTCAGTACATACAGCAAAACCCTCACAACTTGTCTCCCTTTATGAACTCCCTTCTGTCTGCGTGTCTGTGCCAGAGGAAGCGGTGGTCTCCACCCGTGTTGCTCAGAGCGTGACCGGTGGGCGGGTAGCATCAGGCTACCTACCATGCATGCTACCATGCAGGCCTGTTCGAGATGCAGAATCCCAGGCCCGGCCCCAGGCCGTGCGAATCATTTTCACTCACCCCCAGGTCACTCACATGCGCAAGAAAGTCTGAGAAGCGTTACTCTGCACCTGTCTGTTCCCAGGGTCCAGAGTTTCGTCTCCTCCTCCTCCTTTCTCCAAGGCCTCACCCAGCCAGTGGTCACCTGTCATCCTGGACCTTTATCTTCTTTTCCCTCTGCCTAGAAACAGTGTTAGGCGTCCCTTCCCCCACGTATCCTACTCTTTCCGCTCTTCTCTTCACCTCTAAACTTTCAGAGAGAGTTTTGTGCCTCTCGTGCCTGTTCCCCGCACCCCCTCCTGCCTTCCTCCTGGCACTCGTGTCGCTTCGGCCCCATTGCATGGAACTTGCTCTTGTAAAGGTCTGTGGCCATCCTCTCATTGCCAGATGCAGGTCAGGGTCATCTTTAGTTTTTATTTTATCTGTGCAGCATTTAAAGCCACTAGCCACCTTCCCTCCTGACTTTGCCTCCAGGTCACCAGTCTCTTCTGCTTCTGCATCAGTTCCTTCCCAGAGCCCCTTCCTTCCATCTGTCTTGGTGTACTGCTGTTCGGAAAGCTTCCCCTGTGTTCATCTGCTCCCCTCTCCGGGTTTCAACCATTATATATTACTGGTGACTTCCCACCCTGTATCTCTTGCATTGTAGACCCATTTTCCTAATGGCTCATGAAACCATTTCAACTCAGATGTCTTGAAAGCACTTGCTTTCATTTATTTCAAGAAAATACTTGCTGTTAGTAGCAGCAGCAGCAGACTCGGGGTAGTGATGGCTAACATCTTACTCTGTGCCATAGACCGTGCTCAGTGCTGTCTGTGCGTTGTCTCACTTGATTCTGCACAAATCCCAGGATGTATCATCTCCATTTGTACCTGGGGAAACTCGGGCTGGAGAGACTGGCCCAGGGTCACAGAGCTGGTGAGAGCCTGACTGTAAAGAAGGAGACTGAGATCCATTCACTTATTCATTCAGTTATTTGTTCAAGTTGAAGCACAGTTGACACATGTTGCAGTAGTTCGGTGTACAACACGGTGATTCGACAAGTCTGTACTTGCGCTGTGCTCACCACGAATGTAACCACCACCTGTCAACACACAGCACCAGTACACCATTCACTGTATTCTCTCTGCTGTACCTGGGCCCATACTCATTCATTCCAGAACTAGAAGCCTGGACAAAATGGGCCCATTTTGCCCATCCCTTGGCCCTCCTCCTTGTGGCAGCCATCCGTTTGTTCTCTGTATTTATGGGTCTGCTTCTGTTTAGATCCCACATAGAAGTGAAATCATATGCTATTTGTCTTTCTTTGTCTCCCTTAATTCACTTAGCATAATCCTCACTAGGTCCATGCGTGTCGTCACAAATGACAAGATCGCCTTCCTTTTATGGCTCAGTCATCTTCCATTGATACCGCATCTTTATCTGTTCATCTATGGATGACACTTAGTTTGTTCCCACAACTTGACTTTTATAAATAATGCTACAGTATCCATAAGAGTACATAGATATATTTTTTTTAAGATTTATTTATGTATTTATGTGAGAGCGAGAGTAGGGGGTTGGGGAGTACAGAAGGAGAGAGCAAGAGAGAATCCTCAGACTCTCCCTGCTGAGCACGGACCCTGGCGTGGGCCTTGATCCCAGGACAGTGAGGTCAGGACCTGAGCAGAAATCAAGAGTTGGCCATTTAACTGACTGAGCCACCCAGGCACCCCATATATCTTTTTGAATTAGTGTCTTTATTTTAGTGGAATCACTGGATCATGTGGTAGTTCTACTGTTAATTTTTTAAGGAACCTCCGACTGTTTTCCACAAGGGCTGCACCAGTTTACATTCCTACCAGCAGTGCACGAGGGTTCCTTTTTCTCCACATTTTTGCCAACACCTGTTGTTTCTTGTCCTTTTGATGTCACCATTCTGACCAGTCTGAGGCTATCTCCTTGTGGTTTTGATTTGCACTTCCCTGATGACTGGTGATGCTGAATATTTTTTCATGTGTCTGTTGGCCATCTGGATGTCTTTGGAAAAATGTCTATTGAGGTCCTCTGCCCATTTTTTAAAAAAGGAGTATTTGGTTTTTCTGGTTTTGAGTTGTATGAGTTCTATATATATATTGGATGTTGAGTTGTATGAGATATATATATATGTATACATACATATATATGTGTGGATATACATATGTAATATATATATATTAACCTCTTATCAGATACATCATCTGCAGGTATCTTCTCCCAATCCATAGGTTCCCTATTATTTTGTTGATGGTTTCCTTTGCTGTACAAAAGCTTTTTATTTTGGTGAAGTGTCAATGGTTTATTTTTGCTTTTGTTTCCTTTTTCTAAGAAGACACATCTAGAAAAATGTTAAGCCTCATGTCCAAGATGGCTGCCTAGGCTTTCTTTTAGGGGTTTTATGGTTTCAGGTCTCAAATTTAGGTCTTTAATCCATTTTGAGTTTATTTATGTGTATAGTGTCAGAGAGTGGTCCATTTTCACTCTTTTGCATGGAGCTGTGCAGTTTTCCCAGCACCATATATTGAGACTGTCTTTCCCCCATTGTACATTCTTGCCTCCTTTGTCAAAGATTAATTGACCATGTAAGTATGGGTTGATTTTTGGTCTTTCTTTTCTGTTCCATTGATACATATATATCTCTGTTTGTACCAGCACCATACTCTTTGATTAATGTAGCTTTGTAATATATCTTGAAGTCTGGGATTGTGATACCTCCAGCTTTGTTCTTTCTCAAGATGGCCTTGGCTATTTGGGATCTTCTGTGGTTCAGTACAGATTTTAGTAGTTATTTGTTCTAGTTCTGTGAAAAATGTTTTGATAATGTGATTGGGAATGCATTGCATCTGTGGATTGCTCTGCAATATTTGAGAATATTTGTTCTCCCAGTCAATGAGCATGGAATATCTTTCTGTTGATGTCATCTTCAATTTCTTTCATCAGTGATTTATTGTTTTCAGAGTACAGGTCTGTCAGGAACTTGGTTAAGTTTCTTCCTAGGTATTTTATTCTTTCCTGTGCAACTGTACATGGGATTACTTTCTAAATTTCTCTTTCTGTTACTTTGTTATTAGTATGTAGAAACAACAGATTTCTGTATATTAATTTTGTCTTACAACTTTACCGAATTCATTTATTCTGATAGTTTCTTGGTGGCGTCTCTGGGGTTTTCTATCTGCTATAACACATCATCTGCTGATAGTGACAGATTGCCTTTTTCCTCACCGGTTTGGATGCCTTTTTGTTTTCTTGTTCAATTGCTGTGGCTAGGACATCGGTACTACATGAATTAAAATGGCAAGAATGGACATCCTTGTCTGACTCCTGATCTTAAAGGAACAGCTCTTAATTAGCTGTGGGTTTTTCCTATATGGCCTTTATTATGTTGACATATGTTCCCTCTAGACCCACTCTGTGCAAAGTCAGATCCTTTTATTTTTAACCCATTTTTAATAATACATTTGTCATATACAAAAGAATATATATGTACTATAAATTTAATATGGTATTCTGATGAATACCAGTAACCCTACCACTCAACCTAAAACAGAGCAGTAACTTACATCTAATTCCATACTCTTCCCTTGACCCATCTTCTTCCTACCCAGAGATAATCACTAGTGTTGTATTATTTCCTTTCATTTTCAGAATTTTTGCTCCTATCTAACATATCGGTATATCCTTAAATAATACATTGTTTAGTTTGGCTCATTTTTGAGCTGTTTAAACAACAATGACGCTCACTTACTCGTGTGCTTCCAGGAGCCCCTCACACGGTTGTGGACTGAGTAGCTTGTTAACTCTCCGCTGCTGTGTGACACACACTTGATTCAGTCTCCTCTTGACGGACATGCTGGTTGTCCCCAGGTTTTCCCAATTCTGAACTGCACTGCTGTGAACACCCTCCTGTTAGCCTCCTCGTGCACGGAAGCTAGAGGGTCTTTACTGCACACGAGAGCTGGCTGTGCCAGCTCAGGAGCTCACAGTTGCTAACTATAGAAGAGAAAGCCCAAGGACATCCTTAAGTATCTGGGCCAGTTCACACTCCCGCCGTCCGCGTACGGCTTTCCTGTAACTGACATGCCATTGTCAGACTTTAAAATCTTGCTTATAATCACGAGTGTAAATTACAGTCTTAGTTTGCAGTTCTTGGATGAATAGTGAGGTTGAGCTTCTTTTCACTCGTTTATCTACCATCCAGGTTCCTTCTGGCATCTCCTTGATTTTGTATTTCTGCCCATTCTCCTATTGGACTATTTTTGGTGACTAATTTGTAGGACTCCTTTGCAGATTCTGGATTCTGACTAGTGTGGTTGGTCATGTGCATTTGTACATATCTTCTCCACACTTGTAGCTTGTCTGATTTTTTTATGATACCTTTTGGTGAACCGACTTTCTCTCTAGTAATCAAATGTCTCAAACTTTTCTTGTTATGGTTAGCATTCTTTTGTCTTGTTTAAGAAACCTGTCCCTTTCCCAAGATCGGAAAGATACTCTGCTGTATTTCCTTTTAAATTTGTAAGTTTTGTTTTTAACATTTTAGTGTTTAATCCATCCGGAATTGATTTGGGGCAGTAAGATGAGGTAGGACTATTGCCTTTTTTCCCCACAGAATAACCATGGGAACCAGAACCATTTATTAAATTGTCCCTCCTCCCCTCTCTGACCTGCAGTGTTCTCTCTCACAGCCATGGGTCACTCTCTGGGTTCTCTGTTATGTTCTTTCAGTCAGGACCATACTTTTCTTAGTTTAAGTAGCTGTACAATGAGTCCTGACGCCTTGTATGGCTAGTAGGTTAATCTTAAACTTCTTTTCAAATACTTAACAGTCGTGGTCCAAGAAAGAGTCAAGAGGGGCTTTTTTTTTCGATGGGAGAATTTACAGCCCATGTGCTGGTAAGAATGATTCACGTGAGGAATGAATGAGCACAAAATGGTAATGTGGGAAGGAGTTGCCAAAGCAGTGCTCTTCAGAAGACAAGGAGGCATAAGATCGAGAGCACATCTGGAGGGCTACCTTGGCTCCCCCGCTGAAGTGGGAGGGAAGGCAGGTAAGTGGGTACTTAGGGTGAGAGCTTGTAAAAGTTCTCATCTGATTGCTTCTGTTTTCTGAGGAAGTGAGGTCAGCATTTGAGAGTTGATACCGGGAAGCAGTGTTGGAAATTTCGAGAGAGAGAGGAAATGGGACAAAGTAGTCCCCTAGAAGACGAGAAGAGTGGATAGACTTGGGGAATGAAGTGAGGGCTCACTTGAGGTTAGTGGCCATGACTTAAAGTGAAAACAGTCGTCGGGATGGGTGTGCGATCCTCTCCAGGCGTATTCAACTGTGCAACCACAGAAAGGCAGAGAATCGAGTGCAACTAGGATGGAGGGGGATGGAGGCAGAAACGGATTTTGTGCATGGAAGGGAGCAGTTACAGCGATGGATCATTGAACCAAAATGTGTTTGGAAGGAGAAAAAAAGGCATGAGGAAGGGAGTGGGTCAACAGATTTTCAGTATCAGAGAATTATTGGAGGTAGAGTCCTAGCTAAAGAGAGAGAGCCGGGGACAAGTGGTGATGGAAGAGTGCGGTGTTCCGTCGGGTTGTGCAGGAGCTGCGGTGGTGGCTGCCCTGCAGGTGGGGCTGGTACTTGAGTGGGACGTTTCGCTGGGGGAGCGCCGTTCGTGGCACAGGTCCCTTGACGCCTGCCTGTAAAATACCAGACAGCCCCCAAGTTCTTAGGACAACCAAAAATGCCTTCATAATTCCACCCCCCAAAACAGTGGCTTAAAACCATGTTTGCAAGTACAGTTGTCCCTTTATCTGCAGGAGCTATATTGCCAGAGCCGCTGTGGATGGCTGAAGCCGCGGGTAGTATAAAGCCCTTATGTACTGTATTTTTACCTACACGTATGTCCCTGTCATAAAGCTTAGTGTGTAAGGCAGGCACAGTAAGACGGTAACAACAGTAGCTAATAAAAGAGAACTACTGTAACAATATCCGGTAATAGAAGTGAAAGTGACTTCCCTCAAAATACCTCCTGTGCGGTACTCACTCTTGCTGTGGCTGAGGAAGGGAGATGACAGAACGCCCACGAGATGAGACGGAGTGAGGAGAGTGATGTAGTCCTGTGACGGAGGCTACTGTCGACCTTCTGACAGGAGGGAAGCCAGAGGGAAGATCATCTGCTTCCCGATCCCAGCTGACAAAGAAAGTGAAAGCGCAGATCTGTGGGGGACTCCTGTACTTCCGGGGCGTGAGAAACACTTGCCTAAGAACTAGCCATGGGGGTGAGTGACTGAGCGAGGGTGGAGGAGGAGAGAGAGTCAAGGCACTGAGAGGTCAGAGTTTTGGAAAGACAGTTCTACACGGAGAGACTTCCCAGTGGTGATGATACCGAATGACAGTGGGAGGAAGGAGTAGCCCCAGCGGTGTGGAGGGGACTGCAGGCGGGAGGGCGGCAGTTCAAGCTGGGAGGACTGGGTGGTCGGAGGAGAGCACAGGGGAGAGGAGGAACAGCTTAGGAACAGCGGTGATGATCAGGAAGGACACCTTCCCCCGCCCCCGGGCCCGTGGTACAAGAGCTACCACGGGAGGCCTGCGGGAGAAGCAGCAGCACAGTCCTCAGGGAGAACTAGGTTTCTGTTGGAACAAATTAGGGGGCAGAATAGCCGAGAAATGCAAGTTGGGAATATGGGAGATTTGCTCGTGGCTGACTGTGATTTCCAAGGGGCCTGGTGGAAGAGATCAAGGAATCTGGGTGGGGGCAGGAGAGTTTAAGAGATGAAGTTGTAGACTAACATGGACCCAGCTGACTGGGGGTGGGCATGTAGGAAGTGACAGATGCCCAGGAGCCCGTCTTTGGTAACTACAACAAGTATAGGCCATAAGGATAAAAGGTTTGAGGGTCTCGAGGCAGATGGTGTTGGGGTTATAAGTGCTGGTGAGGGAAGGAGAGAAGAGGTTCTTAGGAGGAACCCACAGAGTTCTGGGGACCCCTTTACTTCCAGAGGTTCTACAACATCCTCGCTCCTGACAGTTCGAAGCATGAGGCAGAAAAGGGCAGGCTCCAGAACACTTGGAGCATCCTTTTTGATCCACGGGGCTGTGAAGTAGTTACTAATCTTTGTGACAAGAGGACTGTGCACCGATTGGCTTGGGCCTGCTGTGGCAATGATGCCGTGTAACAAATTACCTCAAGACATAGTGGCTTAGAATAGCATTTATTATCTGGTATTTTCCATGGATCAGAAATTCGGACAGGCATAACTTCTTAAACCCTCCATCTCTGGGTCTCCAAAGCTGCGAAGAAGGTGTTAGAGGCTCAAATCATTTTGAGGTTCAGCTGGGGTGTTGGTCCTCTTCCAGCCTCACTCAGTAGATGTTGGCAGGATTCAGTTCCTCCCTAACTTTGGCCAGAGGCCTCCTAGGTTCCTTGACACGTGAGCCTCCCCCTAAGGCATCTCCGTCATGCCAGAAAGTTTCATCTGCAAGAGAGTGCTAGCAAGACAGAAGCTAGTCCTTCATAATCTCATCTCAGACGTGACATTCCCATCACTTTTTCCTCATCCTGTTCATTAGAAGTAACTCACGAGGTCTGGCCCACACTCAGGGGGAGAGGGCATTACACAAGGGTGTGCTGGAGACCCTGTCCAAAAGTCACCTGTCCCTGAACCAACCACTGATAATGGAGACTGGGACCAGTCAGTTTCTCCCCACTCCTGGAGCTGGAGTCAGGTCCCCAAACCACAAGGCCAGCATAATAGCAGGGAAGAGCAGAGGATAGAATAAATATTGGGAGGACAGCCGCTGCGTTTGCTGTAACCACTAAGCAATGTCCATGCTTTTATCCTTCCAGCTCTGACCTTTTCTTTCTGTAGTAAGGGGCTACATCCTGAGTCTCCCCAGTGCCCTCAAGATCAAGTCCAATCTCCTTACTTCGGCAGATGTTGGCCTTCGTACTCAGATCCCAGGTTATCTGTGCAGCCTTCCTTTTTTTTTTTTTTAAGATTTTATTTTATTTTATTTATTTGACAGAGAGATCACAGTAGACAGAGAGGCAGGCAGAGAGAGAGAGGGAAGCAGGCTCCCTGCTAAGCAGAGAGCCCGACGTGGGACTCGATCCCAGGACCCTGAGATCATGACCTGAGCCGAAGGCAGAGGCTTTACCCACTGGGCCACCCAGGTGCCCCTGTTCAGCCTTCCTTCTAACCCTGTACTCAGTATCTGTTCAGACAGTGGTTCATCAAACTTTTTGGTCTCAGCACCCCTTTAATTCACTTATAAGTTATTGAGGGCCCCAAAGAGCTTCTGTTACACCTGTGAGCATTTATTTAATTAGGAATAAAAACTAATTTTAAGATATTTATTAATTTGTAAAATAATACTCAATATAAATAACTTTTATGAAAAATACATTTTTTAGAAAGTGTTTTGAGAAGAAAGACATTGCTTTTACTTTTTTTTTTTTAAGTTTTTATTTAATTTTTTTAGCAACCTCTGTACCCAGCATGGAGCTCGAGCTCACGAACCTGAGATCAAAGAGTCACACGCTCTACTGAAAGCCAGCCAGGTGCCCCGTAATGTTTTGCATTTTAAAATTTCTTTAATGTCTGGCTTAATACAAGACATCAGGGTTCTCATATCTGCTTGTTTTCAGTCTCTGGTTGAGTTATATGAAGAAACGTGGCCTCACATAGATAGGTAGTTGGAAAGTGGAGATATAAGTATTTTAATAGTTTCTTCAGATCATTGCGAATGTTCTTTGATATTACACCAGCTCTGTGAAAGGTTACTAGCCATGTGCAGTCTGAACTTTTTGTATTCTGTTAATAAAGTCTGTTGGACTGTCTGGCACTTTGAATAGCTCTTACCCATTTGGAAGATACTGGTTCCCTGAATTAGTTGGGTCTTCCAAATCTTTCATTATAAAGTATTTTCAATCACATTTTTAAATACCAGGTATATCTTATCAGAAAAATCCTTATTGGGAAGTCTTGACTATAGAGGATTAAGTTTTCCAGAATTCTAAGTTTCACTTAAAAGCTCAAGTTTCGTCGTTGGCAACAAACACTTCCAGTTGTCTTCCTTGAGGGAATCGGCTCATTTCACTTCTGAGAAAGCGTCCAAATAACCATAGTTTACCTGTCATCATTTTGTCAAGTGACAATGGTGCTCCGTGAAAAGACCCTATGACTTCCACCGTCTCATCACTTCTGCTGTGTCCGGGGCTCCTTCAGCTCTGCGCCCACCCACAGCCTCTTCCTGTGCCTCGCGTTCGTGGGCCTCGGGGGGCCTGGTTAGTCCGCCGTCATCTGACCGAGGGCGGCCTGGCGCAGAGGGAACCACTTCTTGCTGTGGACTTGGAGGAGACGTCCAGGCTAGCACATACTCCGAGCACCATGTCCAGGATACGTACCGTTGTGAATCAGCAAGATGGTTTTTGATGTGGAGATGCAAATAGAGTCGTGGTGGTATGACAAGTTAAAAAATGCATTTGTAATTCGCTTTTTATAAGCACCCATTCGACAGTACCTTGTTGAAAGACACCTTCCCCTCCCAAAAAAAATCCCATGTCCTTACAGTTGTGGTCACATTCTGGTATCGCCTTTTCTTTGTTGGGAGCATTAACTCTATTCTGAGGCGGCTCTGGGACCATCTGTCCCCAAAATGTTCTTCAATACAGTCGTTGGTTCTATGAATGTTCCACCAGTGTCCACACAGATTTTAATGCCTTTCACATTGGTATTAGTGAAAAGACATTGTTAAATAAATTCCTTTGGTTAATAATTTTTCATTGCTTTAAATGGGTGTCTTCCTCCTTCACAAGGGAGGAAAATCCCCCAAAGTCTGTGAGTATAATCATATCTAGTATTTTTATGTGTTAAGAAATAATTAGGAGTCACTAGTCACTGCATTTTATAGGTTCACAGATTTGAAATGTGATTTTTTTTTAAGATTTTTATTTATTTATTTGTCAGAGAGAGAGAGGGAGAGAGAGCAAGCGAGCACAGGCAGACAGAGTGGGAGGCAGAGGCAGAGGGAGAAGCAGGCTCCCTGCCGAGCAAGGAGCCCGATGTGGGACTTGATCCCAGGACGCTGGGATCATGACCTGAGCCGAAGGCAGACGCTTAACCCACTGAGCCACCCAGGAGTCCCAAGAAAAGTATTTCTGCCATCTTGAGGTTTAGTAGCTTTTCCTGTTTGAAGGTCCTGGAATTATTTATATATGGCATAATGTACACTATAGATTTGGACTATATATGTGGGAACATACCCACGAGCGAGTACTCATGAGCTCACAAGCAAGTTCATTCACTTAGCAAAGGAAAGAATGGAAACAGGCTGTTTTAGGAAGAAATACGGGGGCCGGAAATCCCTCTTTGCTTTGTCTCTTGAGAGCATGGGGGGTAGGGGGAGTAAGGTATTTGGGTTAATGATGAAGAAAACAAAAACAGCATCCCTATGAAGAAACGTAACCTGGTAGGATTTATGGTAGGACCCAGATTGAAACAATTCTTTTCTGAAATGGAAATATTTTGTCACACAGGTGCCATCTAAATTTTAAAAGAAATCTAGACTTCCTTTCTTATCGTACATCTTGATTTTGTTAAATCTTGTATTTCTTCGAGCCATCTGTCCCAAGTAATTAAGTTATAAATATTACACAGAGCAATTTGCATACATTCCAAATGCTTTTTAAATTTGAAGCAGCTTACCTTTCTTTCTGACACCACAGTCCTCACAAAGATGGATTATCTCAATTTCTCCAGTGACTTTATCCCAGCAATACACTGTCCTGAGCTGTACGAGTGCACACTACTGCACTCTGTCCCTGCCAGACAGTAGACAGAGTTTATTGTTTTGTTTCCTTTTTTTGAATGGCACACCACAGATGCCCTCGCACCTCTTTTAGCTTGCTGAGCTGACCAGTGTCAAGCACAACCTCATCGGGCTGTTCTTGCTGAGTATTGGTAATGCTGCAGTACAGATTAAAATCTTAGAAAATCCCACTTATTATGTCCTTTACAGGTATGGAGCTTTTATTGTTAATGTCCCAAATCATCTAAAGTCTTGTTTTCTTTCTTTTTTTTTTTTACAGACCTAACTACCATAATGAATGCTGCATATTAAGAAAAACCATAAGAAGGTTATACATTTGGTTGTCTAATAATCTTGGATTTGATATGAACCAACACATATTCCTTGTTGTCATTGACAGAACCCCAGTTTGTATGTACATTATTCACATTCCTCTCTGTTGTGTTTGGGGGAAAGAAAGACATTTTAGCCTTTTTTAAGGTTATTGATTTAATTTCATGTTATTTGGTTGCATGAAGTTGCCCTTAACCACTAAGGATTATCAAGATTTTTGCACAGACTTATACATGTCTAGGATCCTTTTATCAAGGCAGTTACGTTCATCATTCTCCTGCCTTTACTCCACTATCACCAGACACTCCATTAAATATAAATTAGCACTTTTTAAAAATTACCACTCAACATAATGCTTATGGGATTTCCTCTCTGTGACAGAACCCAGGAACCAGTTCCTAAACACATAATGTTGGCATATTGAAGATGAAATTAAATTGTCCTTCAGTTTTGAGGCCATGTGTAAAATTTAATCACATTGTAAAATATCTACTCCGTATTAGAAATAGCTAGTCGACAGCTTATACTTCTCAAAACTCATATTGTTATGTACACAAACTCGGTTTTTATATGTGAAGTTAGTGAGTCTTTTGTGTTATTCCAAAATAAAGGCAATGATTGATTTTTTCCCCAATGCCAATACAATTTGAGCTAATCACTCAAGGTGGATAATTTACATTTTAAAGCTGGAATCAGCAGTAGCCCTATGGGAAACCAGACCAAGCATTGACTTTTAAATGAACCATTATTTTCTTTTGGAACTAGAATTAGAATAGTTGATATTCATCCACAAACCATTATTACGTGTACATTATTGTTGCTATTGTGATAATAGAGAATTTTATTTATTTTTATGCCAGCTTATATTGTGAGAACACATTTAGTCAGTTTGGGTTTTATCAATCCTGTTATGCTTGTCCTTGGAACATCTTTCGCGTATTCGAGGTTTGTAGTTGAAAAGTTTACTGTAAAAAAAAAAAATCAAAAACAAAAAAATGTATTGTTTTTACAGAATAAATTTATTGGAATGTGTACTGGGAGTAAGATTTGAGGTTGTAAACAACGAAGTTAGTGTAATTTGGCTTCATCTATGTAATGTGAGGTATTAATGTAATTCATATATTAAAGCAAAAATTGTTAACAGCAAGTTGACAATAGAATCAAGTGCAGGTGAGGGTTTTCTTTTTCTTTTTCTTTTTTTTTTGCACACTGTCTCGGTGTTAAGTTTTTTGTAAACATGGAAGAGGGAGAGGAATGGCCACATGATTGCTTGCACGTCTCAGATAATATTTACCAGCTCAGTGGACCCTAAATTCGCACATTTGACGTTATCCATGCATTGATTTGGACTCCCATTCCTTTTTTGTTTTACTGTGGTGAAGAGCTAATAAATAACATGAAGAGAAAATGTGAGCTGTTCTGAAAGCCCGAGGCCATTGAGGACAGCGGTGGTGCTGGTGCTGGTGGCAGCAAGCCGAGTAGGTGGAAAGCACCAGTCGGCTTACCCCGCTAGGGTGCACGGATTTTTAGTTTGCTTCTCTCACTTAACAAATATCAATTTTTTTTCTATACTCATAATTCCAGATATGAAAGGTTCATTAGAAGATAAAAGGGATGCTAATCCAGTTCTTTCTCCCTTAGAAGTACTTTTTAATTTTGAGTGCTGTAATTTAATTTCAAACTAACAAAATTTAATTAATTCATCAGAAGTCCTCTTCATTGCTCACACTAAAACATAAGGAAAACGTAGATGACATTTTGAATTGGAACATGTAACTGACAGATTTTTAAAATAAAAACCCTAGAGACTACGAAACTGTTTCTGAAAAAAAAAAAAAATACAAAATGCTTCCAGTTTAGTAAGATTTGTTTTCATAAAAGGCCAAAAAAATTTATTAAAAATATACACAGAAATACAATAGAAATATTTCCAGTCACTGATAAAACCAGTATTCATTAAGAGTAATGATAAAGTTATCGATCTCTCCTTAGCTATTTAGGCTCACAAAAAAATTTTACTAAAAGCAATTTTTAAAACACCAGTGAATATAATAGACTTGACTTGGGAAAACATTTTCAAATAACATTTTAAAATACTGTGATGATTTGCCTTTTATATTGAGGTTAATAATGACGCATATGTGTCTTATATGCAAAAAGTATCTCTCCAGTATGTATTTGTTGTTTTGAATTTTTTAATATGCATAGGCCATATTCACTTTTGAATAGCTTCATTTTCATTCTCACTATTGTAGGAGCTAAATTGTAATTGTTTACAGTTATATTTAATATGTGCAAACAATATGGAAATAGATGGTCAAGTTTATTCACAGATAATTTTGAATATATTTCTTTAAGCAAACCATTTCTCAACTTCACTTTTCCTTCAAAGAAAGAAAATTTTACCCACACAAAACCATAGGAGAGCTCACATACAGTGCAGAACAAGAATGTGTGTATCCTTAAGTATTCCTGTCTGAGAAGGACGTGAAATGGGGCAAAATACCAGTACCAGGATAACAAAAGTCAGTAATCTAGAGAGGAAGAACATGAAATAATATTTTTATTCAACTTTTTCATCTGCCTTTGTTTTTATAAAGAACTCTGGTTTGTAGATACAACGATAGGCCAAGAGCTGAGGAAGAACTCCATATGCTATGTTTAATGCTAGAAAAAGGGTTTTCGCTTCTTCGGGGACTCTGTAGACATAAGCAGTTCTAGCATGAAGAGAAGCACCGATGTGAGAAAACTGAGCCTGTTGCATTTAAAAAAAAGGGGGGGGGGAGGTAAGCATGAATTCTGTGTTCAGCTGGATTCACAATGTGTTCTGGGTGATTCATTCCGACCCTGTTTCCTGTGCCCTCAAAACCAGTACTCAAGCAATCCATAGTCTTCAGGATTTCATGGAATTTAGCGCCAGTCTTAACATAACTATTCAAACAAAGTATCCGGCTTTATCATGCCGGCTGTTTATTCACCCATCCAGTGCCCCTTACCAAACATCAGTGGCTCAGTTTAAAAGAAAAATTGAGCAAAATCTCAGTGTTTTTGTTTTTTTTTCTGGTTTGCATTCTGGAGATCTATATAGGCAGTCACTTGTGGTTTCCTAAATGTGTTCCAATAAAGATGAAGAAAGTACAGAGTTTACAAAGTGAAAATATTTTTAATACAGCTATTTAAAGAGAAGCACTGAGGACCTCGGCATCATAAATCAGTCTTTGACCTGTTCCCTGCAACAAGAGCTCAGAGCCCTTTGTTATATATTTTTTGTTTTTCTTCAAGCATTGGTTTTTTATGCAATTTAAAAATACTAGTATGTACAGTCGTCACCAACTTGGGTGGGGGTAGGGCTGTGGTTGCTCTTTATAAAATGGTAAATGGACCTGCCAGCAACCTTTTCAAGTCGAAGTCTAGTTTATTTAGAAGTAGAGCCGGTCCCGATCATCGTCTGAGCTAGAGCTTCCGGTTCATACGTTCATACATACGTTCATACGTTCATATGGTTCATACATACATACTTGTTATAACGTGCATTCAGGATGTATCTTTTTTGGTACTTTTCATAAGCACAGGGGAAAACTATCAGAAAAGGCTTCCAGTGAGGATTTCTCAGGGTTCTCATATTGTTACAAAATGCAACCCTGCAGTCTGCATTTTCATATCTCACTGAAATCTAAACTGTATGTGAATAAAGGATTGGAAATTAAATATATCCAAGTGATGGATTATTAGTTCATCAGAATCAAAGTGAAGAGAGAAGATATAATCCAAAGAAGTCGCAGAAGAATAATAAGAATGAAAAAAACTAAATAATTTGCTTCAAATATGTATGAGTTACCTTACACTTCCTTCCGTAGGATATCAGTCTGTTCTGCTATGTGGTCCACAGATAAAAGTGCTCCTTAGCACCTGACTTTATCATGAGAAGAAAAGGACGCGCTTTCATCAGCAGAATGTGTATGGATTTCTATCAGGGACGGGTACTTTAACAGGCTACATTTTTACAAATTACTGGTACATTCTAGGGACCTCACAGTACAGTTTTGCTACTCTCTGGAAATAAGAAATTACTGTGGTGTGTTACCAAGGACCAACACAGAAACTGTGTCCACCCCTGCGTTGTGACCCAGGAGGCTCTGGGAGGGCTCGGTCCCCAAACACACGTCCCCCCGGGCAGATGCCCAGACGGCGCCCAGCAGATGGTAAGCATTCCACCTCTGGGCTCTGAAGACAAAAGATCTTGCGAGTTAGGGGCACTGGAAAGGCTGCCCTGAGAAGCCGCTCTTGGGCAGTTCTAGAAACACAGACCAGGAGCTTGGCCCCTGTTGCTGTTTTTCCCTAGGGCCTCTTTTGAGTAACAGTGTTTTTCTGAATAATATAACCAAACTTCCGGACTAGAGGCCAGATCTGGATCTCGATCTTCAGAAATGTGGGTTTGGTGTGTCTGTCTCTAAAGACGCTTGTACACATGACAAAAATCACCAGGTTTGGGGGAATGCCAACCACCCTTTGAGAGATTAAGTAATAGGAGCAATCATGCCTACTTGCATAGGGAAACCTGCATAAGAAGTCAGTGAATTCTGTAGGCTCTTTTCCTGCACTCCCCAGTGCAGTTAATACCTCATTTTCAAAAGCAGCAAAATCATGGCAACATTACAAAATGATCATGTCCTTAGATTAGATTGTAAGCCCACCGGGCAGGTACCGTGTCTAATGTTTCCGTGTGGCGCCTCTCGCATTGTTAGAGCTCAATAAACATTAAACAACAATGGTCTTGTGACTCAAAATACAAAAAGGTTCTACAAAGCACTTCTCTGTTTTTCTACCTATTTCGGTAGGCCTGCCTTCTCCAGAATTATTAACCGAGGGGTACAGATCTATGTTCCTAATGCAGAGAGGTGGCTGCAGGTGAGAAGCCTGGGGCCGTATCCCGAAGTTTCTGGCACTCCCTGCTGCCCTAACAGGTGTGTTTATAGTGGCCACACCTCCCGCTGAGTAAGCCCCCAACCACTGCTTCCTTCCAACACCTGTGCTGTCCCCTTTCCAGAGTTGCGAAGTTTCAGAAAAACCTCCATCTCCCCGGAGAACGGTTTCCTCCCCGAGCACACAGTTGCCAAGGGCCTGCACAGCGTCCTGCGTGATGCTGCTCTCAGCACACGAGGCCTGCCGACAGCAGGGCACCCGCTGGCTCTGGGCTCCGTGCGGCTGAGCTGTCACCCAGGCTCACAGGTACAACTTGTGGAGCCCAGACATTTCTGCCAAATTCAGTGATGTGACACTGAGCCCCTAATCTTTCTTGCCATTCTAAACCTGCTTTCACCTCCAGTAAATTTCAAAGATAGGCTTTGATCTTTTTTGTAGTGGATGATTAGAATGGAAAATGAGGCCAAAAAAAAAAAAAAAAGGCAAAGAATGGTTAAATTTTAATAACTCCTTTTTCTTGTATTTAGAGACAACATGGAAAGGATGACTAAAAGTCATGATCTTGAATCCAGAAAGGAGAGGTGAAAGTTATCCTGTGTCCACATAAGTATCATAGGCCAAAACTGATGTGAGCCCTGGGACAACAGCCAGGCTACTTGGCCAATACAATATGAGTAGTTAATCCAGAACTATGTCATTTTTTAGGGTTTTCTGAGCAGCACAGTCCAGGGGTTAAGAACACTGCATCTGAACCAGACGGCCAGTGTCCGATCCCAGCTCCACCAGCAGCATGACCTTGGGTTAGGTATGTAACCTTTTTGGCTTCCTCATCTAGAAAAGTCGGATAATAATGGAGCCTGCCTCATAGGGCTTGCTATGCCCGCTCAACGCCTGATCTTTGTGGAGTGCTTAGGACAGTGCCAGGAGAGTCACCTGTTCGTGACCTGGCATTCTCCTTTGCTGACAACTCAGGTGGGCTCTTCTTTTTTAGATCCCCTTGCTGACCTTTTGACGATTTCAAGACGGTCTATCTCTAATCTTAGTGCTAAATAAGGATGCTTACCAATGAATTACACTGGAAGCAAACTATTAAAATAGAATTTGCATTAGTATTCCCAATTGTCCATGTTCTTCTGAAATCTTTCAGGTTTTTCCTAACGGTTTCCATAGGGAAAAACATAAAATTCCCCTTCAGTAGGGTCAACTCTACAACCAGATTCTCCACAGATAAGCTTCCAGACCCGTCTGTGAGAAAGGAGACAGCACCCGCTGTAGCCAGGGAGTGCGAGTCTGAGCAGCAAGTGGGAAGGGGCACTGCCCCACCCAAGGGGGGACTGTTCCTGCTTCCAGAGCTGTGGGTATTACTGGACGGGCAGCAGGCTCCCTGCCAAAACCCACTGGGATTCCATCCCAAATCTCTCTCCCAGTCCCTCTGATCTTTAGGTAATAATATCTGTTACACATGGCTTCAGATGAATGAGTCTTTGAGCAACACAGCGCACTTCCTCTCCAGACTCCTGTTGGGAATCTTAAACCAACGAAAAGAACAGTAACAAAGACCCAAGGCACTTTCTGCGCCAGGCCCTGTTCTAAGCCTTGTACACAGAGGCCCTCATTCAGTCCCCTCCTAGCAGTTTTAGCAGAAAGCTCCTATATTATCCTCACTTTGACAGCAGAGGAATCCAAGGTGGCCAAGGTCACAAGCTCCCCAGGGACAGGCTGAGACACGACACAGTCTCTCCAGAGATTGTGCTCTTAACCATACTGACTAGATTGTTTTCTTCTAATGCTCAGTGATCTTTTAGCAGAGAAAAATTTTTTCAGTTGCTAGAAGGTATTAATAAGAAGTGGATCTAAGCAGCCTGGAATACTTTTCAAACTAGACTTGAACTTCAGTACTACAATAAGAATTTTATAGGAAAAGACACTTGAGTTATGAATAAGTCCTCACTGGCTCTTTGGTGTAAAATGTGACCTGGTTTTAATTTAATTTGATTTTCTTTTACTTTTTTTTTTTTTTTAGATTTTATTTATTTATTTGACAGAGAGAGAGATCACAAGTAGGCAGAGAGAGAGAGAGAGAGAGAGGGGCAGGCTTCCTGAGCAGAGAGCCTGATGCGGGACTCAATCCCAGGACCCTGGGATCATGACCTGAGCCGAAGGCAGAGGCTTTAACCCACTGAGCCACCCAGGTGCCATTTCTTTTACTTTTTGATTTATGTTTTGATTTTTAAAGACTGCAGATTTTGCAGATTCCTACAGGATCTGAAATCAGGGACCCAGTAAGGACTTAACATGTTTTTTCCACTGACTTGTACTGATCTGGAAATTTTTCACTTTTTTTCCTATTAAATCAGAGTCTTAGGAGTCTACTAGGCCTTTCAAGAAATGCAAACTTTGATAAAAATTAGTGGGATCGTGAGTGCATAAAGCTTCTAAATGAGGAATGTGGCAGTTTTAGTAGGCGAGGGATGCAAGTTGGGTTATGGAGGGTGTTTTCTGTGGTCAGTGTGTCAGATGCCCTCCCAAGACAAGAATTCATTTCGTAGGCAAGTATTGGCAAAAAAACAGTTACGTAACATTCTCATCGTGGGCACTTTGTTCCAGGGTGGTTTATGACTTTTCCTTTGGTTAACCTCTGGAGTAGCTAGACACTAAGGCCCGGCGCAGAGTCATGGAACGGTCCGACACCCGTTTCTCAGACGACGCCATTTCTGGGTGGGGAGAAACCTGCTCCTGGCACTTGTAGGATCTAGTCTGTAGCCTCCAGCTACCTTGTCGCACTGGGCTGTGGTGGACAAGCCAAAGAGTTCCTGCGAGGCCGGGGCTCTGGCTGAAGCCGCTAGAGCTGCTGCCCAGAGCTGTCTGCCGGCCCCCGGCCTCCCCAGGAGTGCCGGGCCAGAGCTGCCGGGCCTGGCCGCAAGCCTCGCCCTCACCAGCAGCTACAGTCCCGAGTTCGTCTTAGTGCTGTCGCTTCCAGCACACCCCCAGGCCCCCAAGGTGTGACCTTCCCAAGCCTCCCGACTGCCCCCTGTCCACCTGACTGGGTCCAACAGTGGCCTCACTCTTGTTAGCCTCCTCGATGGGGAGCACTTAGGAGCTGCAGCAGGTCACAGGGTGGAGAAAACCGGATTCTGCAACACGGCCTGCTACGGGGCAGACGCAGGTCCCCAGGCATGGAGAGGGACCGTGACTGTCAACTCTGAGCAAGCTATTCCTCGAGGAAGGGTGTTCACCAGTAAGAGTGAAGTTGGTGGGAGCCCCTCTCTCCTGGGCGGTGCTGGAGAATGAAGCCAGGAAGGCAGAAGCCAAGGTTTTCTCCACCCTGTGACCTGCTGCAGCTCCTAAGCGCTCCCGGCCTAGCCCGGCCTGGCACTCGAGGCCCCGGCCCTGCGTCCCTGCCTCCCAGCCCTGGGCACTCTCCGGCTCCTCAGGGGCCCATACGAGGTCTGGCTTTGTGCCAGTGGGTAGGACTCCACCGTGGCTAACGTCTGCGTGAGAGGAAGGATACGGGTGGAGAAGAACGTGGGCATTGGGGTCAGACAGGATTCCAGATCCCTATTCTGCCATTTAGTAACTGTGACCCCAGGCAAGTAACAAGCTGCCCTGAGCTTCTGCTTTCTTATCTCTAAGTGAGGCTTTAAAAACCAAACAGAACTCTAGGGCTTGTGCTGTGTTCATCAGTCCGAGCCTCCTGGGGCGCACAGGAAGACCACAGGATCTGCTTCCCTTGCAGTCACGTTGATGCCAGGCCTGGCTCCTGAAAATACCCACCGTGCCCTTTGCCCAAGCAAGAAGGAAGACTCCACTGTGCTAAGCCACTGAGTATTTGCTGTGCCCGCGGAGCACACAGCCTGGCCTCACCCAGATAAGGGAGCAGAACACTTAAACTGCTTTGCCTCCCACACGAAGTAAGGAGACGAGCGCGCGGACCACCCAGGGCCAGGACTGTAAGCAGCGGGTGTGCGATTACTCCGGAGACAGAACTAACCGGACCTAGTGACAGGCTACACGCTACACGTAGGGGTGAGGGAATGGCAAGGGCTGTTTGCAGGGATGGGGTCGAGGGGGAGAAGGCATAGGGAGGGTCAGGAGTGCAGTCTGAGACACTAACTCCAAGACAGCCAAGTGAAAAGACTGAGTTTGGGATTCGGTCTAGGAGTCTGGGAACAGCTTGGTCTAAAGACAGAAATTAGAAGCCAGCTTATAGGAACGCCTGGGTGGCTCAGTCAGTTAAGCATCTGCCTTCAGCTCAAGTCATGATCCTAGGGTCCTGGGATCAAGTCCCACATCAGGCTCCTTGCTCAATGGGGAGCCTGCTTCTCCCTCTGCCTGCCACTCGCCCTGCTTGTGCGCGCTCGCTCTCTCTCTCTGACAAATGAATAAATAAAATTTTTAAAAAGTCAGCTTACAGTTGGTATCGAAAGATACTGGCCTGAGGAATCTGCTGTTCTGAGGCCTGCAAAGAGCAAATAGCAGTTCTCTTCCATCTTAAGTCCTTCAAGGCAAGAACAGGAACCCTTACTTCCAGATCCTGTACCAACTTTTTTGATACTAATATTCTAATTCTGAAATTGAGAATGACCTCAGACTGGGAGGATTTAGCTCCAAGTATTAAGCCCTGACTACCCCAGCTGTCTTCCAGCCCGTAAGCGCCAGGGCGTTGTGCTGCCGTCCCACACCGTGACTGACGGCCTGTGCGCGCTGACACTCTCCAGATGCGCCTCGCTCTGCTCAAATAGAGCAAGATGCAAGAGTGACTTTACAAGGTAGATTCATTTGTTTCTTTTTTATTTGTAGTGAGAAGGGGGGAAAGTTAAAATTACTGAATGATTTTCTTCCCTGTTCATAAGATCAGCTTGTCTTGCCAACTGTTACCTTGTAAACATGTCCTTTGAGTAAGAATGCACTCCCATAGATCATTTTATTTCTAGTCCAATGAGATAAGCGTTCTCTGAGCACCCGCTAAGCGTTCCGTGCTAAGAGGCCGGGGGCTGGACTGAGTGGCAGGGGAAGGAGAGGCATGACTGGGAGCAGAATGTTCTCCAACCCGATTTCCCTGGCTCAGTGCAGGGCAGCACAACAGAATTCTGACATCTTTGGTGTGAGATAGACCCCTTCAAGGCAACAGCTCTCCATTCTTGTTAGGAGCCATGGTGTTCAGAGACGGGGGAACCGCCTTGCTGGGCGTATGACCTGGGACAGATCGCTAACCTCCCTGGGCCGCAGCTTCCTCACCTGTACAGCCGGGTGACACACTGCCACATGGTTATAGCGCGATCTGAACGAAATGCATTTGCAGAAACTCCTTCCAAGGCACTGGAGAACCGAAGGGGACAAGTCTAGGACCTGCTTCCCACCCGCCTGAAACACCAACCAGAGATGTTTCTCGGATGCCCGACAAAGACAGCCAGACCCCCAGCAGACGCTGTGAACAGAGCGTATGATTAGTACCTGAGCTAGACCTCCGGCGTGCATCAGCGTGATGTCGGGCATCCAGGAGCATCCAGGAACCACCAAGCCGTAGAGCGCGATCACGAAGTAAGGGACAGAGTAGAACAGATACGCCAGCATCTGCATTGAACAGAGAGATAACATCGTCAGCAACTTCACAGTCAGCCCCGCCTGACGAAAAGCACAAAAGATGAACGTTTATATCTCTGAGAATATGCACTCCCGTTTCCACACGGGTCCCTGTGTTCCCATTCTTAAAGAACCGAGCACCCATGTTAGAAAGACCACAGTCTTCACAACTACTTGACCTGGATTTTGGGATAAGCAGCGGGATCCTTTAGGTAGGGCTCTTGAAATTGCGTGTAAAATCGGCAGAGCTCAGCCGGGCAATCCAAAGCAATCTGGGAACAAAAACAAATTCATTACGTAGTTGCAATCACGTCAGATTCTCAGCGTTTGCTGGGAGGGCTAAAGGTTCCAGGTTCAGCCACGGCCGTTTTGCTAGCAGGGGAATGAAAGCAATGGTCTGCAGCGGAGCAGGAAATACCTGACGCCCCATCCCTGGGTACTCCTTCAGTGCCTAACTCCCACTGGCCCAAACACCGCTCCCGCCAGATGACCAGTTTCACTTTTTCCAGGAAGAGATAAGTAGCCAGCTGTTCTGTGCTGGAAGAAAAGGACATTGCTAGCCCAAACTCCTCTCACTACGCTCTGCAGAATTTAAAACTCAGCCGCCTCCGCTCTGCAGCGCCTCACGGAGCACATGGCCTCTGGGGGCAGTAAAGGGTGGTCTGAAAGCAGGGTCCTGTGCGAAGCCACGTCCTGTGTCCGCCTTGAGAGGGAGCAGAGCAGAGTTGTTCACAGCAGACTCCTGGCCACGGAAGAGACACAGTCTCTCTGGCACATCACCAGGTCCCCTCTGAGTCACCTCCCCGCTGCATCGCTCATGTCCTTGGTCATAAATGTTCTGCCTAGATGACATCTGTGAACACGGGCCAGTGGCAGAATGGGTACAAACGGGCCCAGGCAGAAAAGCCCATCTGCAAAAGTCCTGCCTCCACGCCCACATCTTCCTCGTGCACAGAGGAGCAGACACGGCTCTGCAGGGATACAGCCAGGGCTCGTCTTTGTTGTTCCTGCTGTTCTCTCTGGGACAGCAAACTAACCAAGGAACAGTTTTAAGGCCACCTGGCCGGCTCCGTTGGTAGCATGTGCGACTGCTGATCTCGGGGGCCTGGGTTCAAGCCCCATGTTGGGCAAGGAGATTAGTTAAGAAAAACAAAACAGTTTTACTGCTCTGTACTCTGAGCAAACCCTCCGGCCCTGCCTTCTCCTTTACATCCCTTCCCTGTGCACTCCTCCCCATTAGCTGACTTGACTCCCAGGAATTTCTGATGATCTATTGCTGGAGACCAGAGCTTCGTGCTCTGAACCCAGCCAGCCGCACTGAGTGTATGGTTCAAGGACCCCAAGATGATGGGTCAGGTGCTCACACTTGCCACTCGGCTCCCCAGCTGTTGTGCCAGCCAGCAGGCTGAGAGCAGTCATTGTCACTGAAGCTGAGTATAATTACTCATATGATGCTGGCCGCTGAAATTCGTTTCCACTAAGAACAAATCATGGCACTGGGCATTGCGAAGGATCATCCATCAGTAAAGATCATAACTAGTAACCCTATGTGGTGAACGCTTACCACGTCTAAGGCCCTCTGTGTTTGATGTTTATTCTCTCATTTAATCTTCAAACCAGCACCATAAGGTAGGTGCTGTTACTTTACAGCAGAAGAAACTGAGGTCAGAGAAGTTAAGTCATTTTTCCAAGCAGCTGGTAAACAGCCAGGACCCTAGCTCCTTGCTCTGGACCCCTCCTCACTGCCCTGTCCCTACTCCTGAGAACACAAGGCAGGCTCCGTGCCACAGTGTCACTGGAGTCTTCAGGAACCACCCTTCTCCAAGACAGTGACATTTAAAGCAGAAACAACAAAGAAAACAAAAGAATGAGACTCTACTAGCTCATTTTTCAGGTACCCTAACATCGGGGAAGGAAGAGGCTTCTGGGCGGGCTTAGTCCAAGGAGGCAAAGGAGGTGCACATGGCAGCCCAGTGCCCCCCCACCCCTGAGGGGGTCGACCTGGCAGGTGGGAGAGCAGCAGTAAGCCGGGCCGGGTTTTGTCGGGGCACTAGGAATCCTGATTAAATACATGTTTTTCTTTAACGTTCCTGTGATCTGTTATGCTTACCAGTCCTCTAAACAGACAAAATCCAGTTGCCAGGAGGAGACACACGACCAGCATTAAATCAAATGGTCTTCTCATCAGGTCCTTTGCTTGGGCTTCGTGAATGACCTAAAATAAGAGTTTGTAACCAATGAGCAGGCCCAGAGTGCCAAAGCAGCATCAGAGATCTATGGACGCCTAAGCGTTCTGGTGCTGGACGATGAGAGAATTCTCTGGATGGGGGATTTGTGTTGTAAACCACCGGCTGCCCAACCTAGGAAAATCGCGTCCCGCCTCCTCTCTGCTTCTGCTCTGCTTGTGTGAAATGAGGAGATGGGGCCGGGCTGTCTTGAAGGGCCCTTTGAGCTCTATGAATCATTTATTTGTTTTTTGTTTTTTTCTTGCAATAACAGTTTTGTGATTATAAATGTAAGCTACATTCATTTTAAAAGGTAAACCATAAACCCAGCACATTATTAGGAGCCACTGTTTTTCTGGAGATACCTGTCTACTTACCTATCTGATCTACATGTATTTTTTTTTTACAAAATTATGACCTTATGTATAACCAATTTTGTATTTGTTCCTTTGACACTTAACATCGACCTATTTTACAAGCACTTTCCCACGTCACTAAAACCTCTCCTGACACATCGTGTCATGCGGAAGCACCACATTTCAGCCGTTCTCTCACAGTCGGACATTTGGGCATTTGCACCGTTAACGTGCTGGTGAGCGATCCTGTATGAAAATCTTGCCCGCATCTCTCCGAAGACCGTCCGAGGGCAGGGCCCTCGACGTGGGATCACTGGGTTACGGGGTCAAATTTGCTAAGGCTGATGTAGCACCAAACTGCCTCGCGGAGCGAGTCTGGATTTACGTTCCCGTCTGCACTGTGTGACAATGGCCATTTCTCCCCGGCCATCACTGTGTTTGGACATTTACAAAATGACAATGAACAGTTTTCCGTGTCTCAGGGCATGAGCGGTGTTGACACACTGATGCGGAGACTTTTTTAAAAGCGGTGGAGCCCTAGGCCATGGGTACTTCCTGGTGTTGAACAACCACCTCATTCCTCAAAAGGATGTTAGTGTGTCACCCTGAGTGTGCACAGCAGATGTCTAATTGTTTACAAATGAGGTTTATAAATTACAGTGCATTTAATGAACTCCACTAAGTCAACTGAATAATCATGTTCTGAAAATTTCTAGTAATGCATATTCCATATATCACTTTGCTTTATGGATCTTGCTTAAGGGTCTAATACCTATAAGAGGAAAAGGAACTTGGATGTCACTAGCTTAGAAGTGAAGACCTTAGCAGAGTACCTGTCCGGCCAGCATTGCTTCACCTTGACCACCCTGGCCGTGAATGCAAGGGAAGGGTCTCGGAAGATGTCCTGTAGCCAGTCTCCGGGTGCCTGGATCCCTTGGTAAATTAGACCCTGAGGCTGTGTGCGCCGCCCAGCCCAGCAGAACCCCTGCAGCCTCCCCCTAGGGGAGTAAAGGCACTGGCTTCTCTGCAAGGGGTGCCTAGAGGCTCCAAACCCAGGCCTTTAGGAGCCCCAGACAGACCACACAGTCCACACACGAAAGCAGAATCTGATGGGAACAGCCAATGTGACAGGTGGCACAGGGAGTTCCAGAAAGCCCAGCCCGTCTGGCTGAAGCAGATGCGTTCGGACCGAAACAGACCGTCTCTGCCACGGAAACTAAGGTGTGACCAGTGCACAGAATCGACACCGTCAAATGGACTGGCCCGGATAGTCCAGTGCACAGAGGCACGGTTCGAGCCAGTAGCCAGGAGATGTCGGCGAGCCCCGTGAGTTTGGGAACAGGTTACAGTTAACATAATAAAATCACCTTTGAGGGATAGTTATAATTTTCTGATGGCTGATTATAGATTCTGAAACCAGCCCAGACAGGAAGACAAGTATACGGTATGCTTAAGATAAAGGCAGGGCAAATGCGGGTTCCATACTTCCCTATTTAAAAGAAAGAAAGAGAGAGAGAAAGTCAAAAGTTTGCCAAAAAGCATCTCTAAACACCAGTAACATTCAGGACACCCACCTCAAGTAATTTTAACACTGTGCTGTGGACCAGGCAATATTCTTTGTCAGACCAAATAAAACAGGCCAATTTAAAACTACAAGGTGCTCATTACCAGCATGTCCTAGCTACATATTTTTAAACGAATATTTACTATAATCTCCTGATTATTTACACACATAAACGATAACCTCTTTCACGTGAGCTTTCGAGAGCCTTAATACTCAAATACATTTATCAAATGTGTCAAGAGTTATATATAATAAAAAAAAAAGTTGTAAGAAATATTTGCGCACTGCATGTAGCCACAAACACAAATACCCCTCCAAATCCTAAATTTCAGGAGTCGCTGATCATCTCATTGATCAGTGTACACTTCTGAAAGTTGCTCAAAAGCATTTCTTAACAGGTGAGATGACGGAGGGGAAAAGGAAGAATTCGGCATACCGCTATCTGGTAGGCTTGGAATAACCACCCAGACAGCTTCTCTATGAACATTGTTTCAGAAGAGGAGAATGAATTTTAAGGTAAAGTTTCTTACCCACAATGTTTCCTGGCACAAAAACGACAATGCTCATGATAATAGATCCAACCCAATAGAGGCCAATGGTTCTATAACTTTCCCTGCAACGAAAAAATCTTGGCTTAGTGCACTCGAATTGGGATACAATTAGCAAAAGATGACCCATGTGATTAGTATTATCCCAACTAGTAAAGTGTACGAATCGCAGCTCACTGAATCGATAGTAATCAGTCAACCCTAAGGGGGCCTAGTGGTCAAATTTCATCCCCATCCGTGATACGACAGAACCCTATTTGTGTCCTTTTGAATAGGAAGCACGCTTCTACCCTGATCACCTGTTAAACTACAACACGGTCAGTCACGGTCCAGGGAGGCCTGCGTTTCACTGTGTCCTGTGAAGCTCACGGCAGGGAAGGAAAAAGAAGATTCGAGACAAAAAGAGATTGGACCCATGCTTTAAGGCACTGTAAGTACGAGTAACAGGATGTTAAGTGGACTTTCCCTGGTGTCAGAAGGATGAAGCGTGCAGGGCCGTCCAGCCCATGTCCTAACGGAGCGGCGGGCACAGACCCCAAATCTTCACAGGCGAGGGTGGCCAGAAGCTCTTCCGGCTGGTACCCCTGCTCATCCCCACTCCGTAAGGGGCGATGAGAGACCGCAGGGAGATTCTCTGAAGGGAGGCAGAGGAGGCCACACTGCGCTTTCTGCCCTGCCCCACGCCCCAAGCCAAGGGCTGCCGCTTCCCAAGAGGCCAATTCACGGCGGCTGGGACTGTCAGCAGGACCAGCGAGAACCTTCCCACCAGAGGTTCTCTAACAGACCCAAAGAAACCCCGACCCACTCCTGGCCGCCTCCAAGCAGAGCCCAGGTATTCTCAGAAATACCTGATGTGCGCCCTGGAGGCTTGGGAACGTTGGTGAAGAAACGGGCTAGGACCTGAAGAGTCCCAGAATGACTAGAGCTGTCCCTGAGCTCACGACTGAGGGCGCACAGGGTCGGGGCAGGCGGTGGGTCGAGGTGAATTTCCACCTTGTCTGGACAAGAATCCTTCGTTTTCTCCAACCTGGAGCCTCAGGGAGGCCTGGGAAGGTAGCTGGGCTTGAGAGGATCCTGCCCCAAAGGGTACACGTTCTTGGGGACAGGGACGCCAGCAGAAAGCAGCAGTGGGCGGGCCACCACGGGCAGGAAGTCCCACGAATTCAGCCAGTGAGAGCGCCGCTCACATGAGGGCTCTGTGCCATGCAGTGTCCTGGGCGGGGGTCTCCGAAGAGCGCACCTCCGTGCCCCACGCGACAGGCCTGGCATACCACAGTTGAGGGCACGGATCCCCAGAAACCAGAAATCATCACCTAAGACTGCCCCTCGTGCCTCAGCTCCACATGCCTGAACACGCCAGGAGCCCGCTGGAGACGAGACTGTCCTTACGAGACGACAGTCAGAAGCAGAAGGGTCTGCCCAAGCTGTCCCTATGGCTGGGGATCGTCCAAAGGGACATGTTCACAGACGGTGCCAAGAAAAGACCTTGCGTTGACTCCGTCTAGCCTGTGTCCCTGGAGTGTATCTCCCCATGCCTGGGTTCCTGTTCGTGCCTTTGCCCCACCTGTGGTTTCCTTACACGCGCACGTCTCAGCGGCTAAGCTGACACAGGGACACACAAGCGGACGGACTTACTCCCACGCGATGGCCGCCACCATCACCAGATACATCAGATAATGAGCCGAGCCGTCCCAGTAGCAGATCATGTGCCCGTACGCTGTGTTCAGATACGGCTCACCCTAAGGAGAGAGTCAAAGAGTGGTCGGCTTCAGTGGGGCGCGGACAGCCCCCCACGCCCGCCCGGACTCCGAGGACAGCGGAGCAGGGAGGGGACTTGTTTGTCTGCGGAGACGAACTGAGGCCGGAGCCCAAACTTCACCCTGAAGCCGCCGGCGCTGGAGGTGCCCGTGGGATGGCCCCGAGCCCGCCTGGCCATCGTCTGACCCATCGGGTGACGCGCGTGGGCGGTGACACGAGGCAGGTGACATCACGGGCAGCCGCGGTGGCACAGCTAACTCACTGAGGCCGGGTCACATCTGTGACCAGGTGCACTGGCTCTGGCCGGAGGCGCCGCGGAGAGGACCCTGCCCGCCCAGCCACCAGCTGCCCCGCGTCCCTCATCGGTGTGCCGGTCCCCAGGCTCGTGGGGCTGAGGCTGCCCTGCACCCGGGCACTCAGACAGACAGACAGACGGGCACCCCACCCCCCTCAGCCTTCCCAGCCGTCCTACGGGACACACACAACTCAGTCCACTCTGCACACGAGGAGTCAGGGCTCCGAGGGGTGGTAGGACCGGCCTCGGGTCACATGGCGAGCGTCAGCTTGCAGCAAACCATCAAAGCCACACTTCTGAGAAGTCAGTTCCGTCACGTGAGATCACGGCGTGCACTACGTTTCCCTCTTCCAGACGGCTCGCAGAAGGTCACGGTCTGATTCGCAGAGGGGTTTAGTGTCATTCTGACACCCCCTCGTCCTCCCTTCTCCTCTCCTCCACCTTCATGCTCTCCTGCCTTGGGTCCCCCCCGAGACGCCCTCGGTCCTGTCTGCAGCAGCCAAGAGGGGCCCCCACTGAAGCCTCACGCTCCTGGGGCAGGGACAGCCCTGTCATCCGTCCCCACGAATCAGAAGGAATGAAGACCGTGGAGGAAGTGGCGATAACACAGCAGCTGGACTTGTGTGTCCACGCCTGGCCCGCATCCTCTCTCTCTGACGTGCTCTGGCTGGACAATCGATCCAATGTCATGACCTCATTTCCCGCCGACACACCTGGAGCCGGAGCTGGCCTCTCCTGGCAGCCGGCTGGGCGTCCTGAACCGGACGGCCCGCGGGCCCTTCCGACTCCCCTGAACTCCTTTCACTCCTCAGCTTCTGCCCTCTGCCAGGCCCTGCTCCCAGTCTGCCTGGCTCAAAGCCACAGGGCCATCTTTGTCATTCCTCTCTCCTCTGCAGTCTGTGGGCGAGTCCGGTCAATTCTCTCTCTCTGAGCTCCCCACGGGCCACCCTCCCTCTCCGTGCAGCCCCGTTCAAGCCCTCGGTGCCCCTCACGGAGCCAGAGTCCCACACGGTCTCTCCGTCCCCTCCTCTCCAGTCCACCAGCCAAACGAAGGGTCATGGGGCCTGGTTCTTGTGGTCAGAGGCCTCCCGAGGCTGGGTATCGCCTGCAGGCCCGGCCCTGCCTCCCCCATCTGGCAGCCGGGCGCCCAGAACCTGGCCCTGCAGACCTGCCCAGGGCAACACCCCCTCCCACCGTCTCACACCCCTTTGTGCCTCACCGCTTGCCACCGTCACCAGCCCAACATCTGCGCCCTTCAGCAGCCACCTCGTCCCCAAAACCTTCCCGTCTTGGACTCAGGAGGTCCCAAGCTCTCCAGCTCTTCCACCTGCCTCTGGGCCTCACAATCCGCTGACTTCGGGGGCTCTTCTGACCATGGCCTCCAGAGTTCCACTCATTCCGGCCTCGGCCATCTTAGATCTCCCCCTTCTCCCAAGCAAGACTTCAGGCACCGTGTATACTCAGAAGGCCCCCGAACCTCTCCATCAGGAACGTTCCTCAGAGCTCAAGACCTGCCAAGCCCTGCCAACGGAGACGTCTGCCGGGATGTCCCTCCACCCCCCGAAACTCGACATGTCCCCAGACGAACTCTGCGTCACCATCCCTGCGCACCTGCACCCGGGCTGACCGTGGGGAGACCCCTGCTCTTTCTCACCTCCAGGCGCTTGCTCAGGCCGTCCCTTCTCCTTGGAGGGCCCTCCACCCCCCTCGGCACCCTCCAATGGCGTTGCCATTTAAAGAACCGCTAGAGCAGCGTCACTAAATAACGGGGACTCCCCTGACCGCTCCCAGGCCCAGCTCTTCCCTGCGTACAGGCAGACCTTGGCTTTTCTGTGCCTTGCAGACATGGTGTTTCTCACACACCGAAGGTCTGTGGTAGCTCTGCGTCACGAGTCTCTCAGGGCCGTTCCTCCGACGGCATTTGCTCGCTTTGTGTCTCTGGGTCACGTTCAGGTGATCCTGACGATGTTTCAGACTTTTCCATTATGACATTTGTGATGGTCTGGGGACCTCTGATGGTCCTACAGTGACCGTGTGCGGGCCCCACGCACGACGGCGACTGTTGGGTACGGTCTGACTGCCCGCCTCCCTGCAGCCCTCCCTCCCCCGTCCTCAGTCAACTTCACTGTTGTCATATTAGAGGACACTCTCACAGCCACCCCAACCTTCAGCAGCTCCCATCCTGACCGGTCAACAGCCAGCGACTTCGCGGCAAAGACCCTCCACCAGCAAAAAGATGAGGACTTCCCGAAAGCTCCAATAATAGCAAGTTTTTAGCAAAAAAAAGTATTTCAATATTAAGGTATACACGGGTTTTAGACTGTAGATCTCACACTGCAGCATCGTGAAAATGTAACTTCTAGACGCATCAGGAAGCCAAAAACTTCACGTGGCTTGCTGTGCTGTGAAATTTGCTTTATGGCGACCGTCTGGGACCAAACCCGCACTGTCTCCACGGTGGGCCCTGACTGCCCAATTCCTGTCACATTTTCCCCAAAGCAGGAGGCAGGATGTCTTCTTCGACCGTCTCCCCACCACCCTCAACTTACCCCTGAGCCCCATCCCCTCCAACACTCAAAGCCTCTGGAATTTGTCCCCCTCCCCACCTCCGCTTGGCTCTACCTAAGCCATCCCCACACCCTTGCCGGCCCTGCAAAGCCTCCTGACTTGTGTCCCAGCTCCCAGCCCTGACAGTCCCCTCTAATCCCATCCTCCCTAGAGCTGACTGCATTGTTCCCTGACTTAAAATCGTCCCTCAAATGTGAGATAAAGTCCAAATTCCCTTTGCTTAACATACGAAGCTCCCCATTGTTTGAAACAGAGATGAAAACTGTACTTTCCTGTGTGACCTTGAGTAGGTTACTTAACCTCTCTGGGGCTGGATTCATCACCCCATAAAACAAGAAAAGAGGACTAGCTCCCTCGAGGGCAGGTAGCCCTACAATACGATGACAGGGAGGGAAGGATCTTCAACACCAATGGCTCCCTTCAGTGCCTCGGTGTCCTCTAACACACGTAAGAATGGCCTGGGCTCCTGGATACGGTAATGTTTTAATAAGACACCAAACACGAAACTCCTTTAGAGTGTACCATTTATATTAAATAGAAGCAAAGGAGAAAGGTAGTGGAGCAGGTGTGAGGGAGGAGGGATCAGACCCAAGGCTGAAAAGTGCCTCCCATGATTTAATCCCAACTTTCTGCCTCACTTTCCACAGGAGTAAACCACCTCCGTCTGTGGCAGTAAATGAAATACCACGGGTCCTACCCCCTTACACTAAGCGCAGGGATCTCCTCTGTCATCTCTGAGTGATGGGACGTGGGTGGCCCGACCCTTCGGCGTAAGGCTAAGGTCACTAAGCGATTCCGTACCTCTCTCAAGTAGTGCGTCATGAACCCGTCAATGATTCCGTCCTGTTCCAGGCCTATGATGAGGCTCACCACGCTGGTGAATCCAAACACTGCATACACTAGAGCAAAGGAAGAAGCCATTATTTATGTCTTTATCTCTCTGCCAAGTAAGCTCTACGCCCACTGTGGGGCTTGAACCCAGAACCCCCAAGATCAAGAGTCAACACGCTCCATGCCTAAGCCAGCCAGGTGCCCCAAGAAAGAAATAGTTTAAAAAGCAGCAGCTCGGGAGACAATGACGTAGAGCTTGGCATTCACCGAAAACAGTGACTTGGGCTTCATCTTTTCCAGAAGACACTTCGGGCACCGTCGAGATGGACTAACAGAAGGACTCTCCTGCACAGGTCACTCGCCCTTGTCATGGATCTCCGCGTCATTGCAGGGGAGCTCTCCGAGGGGACACGCCCCAGGGGGACAGGATCACACACTCACCCGCTAACTCTGTGCCCTGGGAGCCTACCCGGCCCCCCCGTCCATCCTCCACAACCTCCCAGTGGCTGCCGTGGGCCACACCCGCATCCCTGCAGCCAGCTCGCCCGATGCTCGCCTGTTCCACCCTGAAGAGCCTGAAGATGGACAGTGACTGGCGGGCAAGTTGGAAGAAGGAAGGCCAGTGATTTTCAAAATGGGTACAAGATGGCACATTGAATGTGAAACAAACCAAGCCCCAGCGTCTCAAGAGACTCTCACTCAGGTTGTGAGAATCTCTTAAATGGCCCACAAGCTCCCAGCAGCAACCAGCTACGGAACGGGGCCTTTTACACGGCAAGGGGTCAAACTGAGTGCGTGTTCGTTTATCGACAGGGCTGCGTGTTCAAGCTGAATCCCATCAGAAGCCGTGTGGGAGGCCCGGGCAGGACAGGAATTCGAAGGTGGACAAAAGAACAGCCGTGATAGCATCAACGGGAGGTCACTTCTCAGAGAAGGGGAACTGGCCTCGCCGAGTCCGCAGCCGGGGCCGCAGCGTCACATCCTCTCCAGGCTGCAAGGCCCACACGTGCACCCTGCCCCGCAGACCCGGCCTCCCGTGCCCTCCCGGGCCTGTGCTCCCGACCCTGCGGTCAGCATCAGCCCCCAAATGCCCCCCCGGAAGACAGCCCTCCGCATCAGACCACTGAGGCTGCCGGGGGTGTCCTGTGCTGGGTCTGAGGTGACCAGCCCGGCCCCAACGATGCAGTGTGCTCGGGCTAGGACGCAGACGGGACCAGGCGGCTGCGGGCGTCGGAGCAAGCGTGCTCGGCCCTGGGGGGCTGGGAGAGACCCAGGTCAGCTAAGCGTGAACTCCACGGAGTGGGTGGGAGGACAGCAGCCGGAGGCCACTCTTGAAAGCTGGGCTGGGGTCAGAGCGAAGGCAGGTGGTGTGCGGCAAGAGAAAAACGACGTGGACCTTGGACTCAGGGCCAGCTCCTCTACCCCCTGGTTGTCCAACCTCAGATAAGTCACATCATTTACCCAAGCCTCGGGGTCTTTTACACGCAAGGTGGGAGAAATCAGTTACTTACGATGCTTTCCCTCCCCACCCTTGCCAAGACCCACGGTGGGCAGAGAATATTCCCCACGCCATTGATGATAGACGCAGCCACGCAACTAGGTTTGGCCAGTGGAGTGTGCGTGGAAGTGACAGTGGCCACGTCCCCATCTCCTCTGCCATGAGAAAGGCCCACCGCGGGGAGCTGCTGGTCCAAGAACAAGGAGACGCGTGGGGCAGCTCCGGACGTGGCCCACAGCCTGATGCACAGCAGTCCCAGTCGATGGGGAGACCCATGAGCGCAGACACTAAATGTTTACACTCAGGACTAGAAACACCTGGAGAGTCCGTCCGTGGACGAATGGATAAAGAAGATACGTGTAAACACAATGGAGTATTACTGAGCCGTAAGAAAAGAGGAAGGAAGTCCTGCCGTTTCCAACAACCTGGTGGACTTGGAGGGCATTACGCTAAGTGAGACGAGTCAGCAGAGAAGGACCGAGGCTGTATGGTCTCCCTCACGGACGCGGAACCCGAGCAAGCTGAGCTCCCGGGAACAGAGGCTGGAACGGCGGCTGAGGGGCTGGCGAGGGGACACGCGGGGAGATGCTGGTCGATGGGTACAGACCAGCAGCGACCGGATGAGTAAGCGGTCAGTGCGGCGACGGAGGTTAACGGGGCCGCACTGTACACCCAGCGTTCCCACCACAGGCCATAAGAGGTGCTGATGTGACGTGAGGGACCCTGCGGTGGACGACCTTGTCGGGGTCACCGTCTCACGGTGTGGCCCTGTGTCACACCATCCCAGGGTAGCCCTGACCCCCGCCCAGTGTCGGAGGTCAAGGGTGTCTCAGCAAAGCGGCGGAAACACGGGGAACGCCTGTTGCTGCTGCAGGACACCGAGGCCTGGGGGGGCCTGGCCCGCAGCCTCACCAACGCAGACACGGAACCGGTGAAGGCCCAGCCCAGCTCCCAGCAGGGGAAGCGCTCGAAGGCGGGGACGGCTTTGCCGGAAGCAGCGTGGGGCAAAGAGGAGCCTGGCTTCTGGGGTCAGTGACGTTCTCGCTGCATGACCTTGACCACTATATGACCTTGACCACCTGTCTCAGCGGCCCCGAGGCAGCTTCTTCGTCTGTAAGTGGAGAGGACTTGTTGCGAGGATTAAATAAGCTAATACGGCCCCAGTGCTCAGGGCCACACCAGGCACATAGTAAGTGCTTGATCGGGGTGTTTTATTTATGTAACGTACACGTGTATTTTTCAGGCACTGCTTAAATATTCGACTAATGTCGCTGAATGCAGCAGCCCCATGGGGAGCATATTATTTTCTTCATCATGCAAACGTGCGGACCAAGACACTGTACAGCTCAGCTCCGCGCCAGGTGGAGGGAGCGGCCAGAAGCGAGGCAAAGGCAGGAAGCCCAGGAAGGAGCTACTGCAAGAGTTGAGGGCAGAGATCAGAGCACGGCTGGGGGTGGGGGCAAGGAACAGAGGGGCCTCCTGCCTGACCCTGGCATTGACCTTCTGCCATGATCCCCACTGGGGAAGGGTGGGGTCCACGGCCCAGAGGAGGTGTTCGTCTAGAGGGGAGGACTGTTGCCCTGAAACACTCCTGCTTCCTGCCATTTCCCCAGTGGGGCTCAGGGTACTGGAGGCAGACGACTTCTTCATGGGGCGGGGGGGACATGAGGAAGGCGAAGGCCCGAGCGCTGCGCTGCGAGGGGGACACCAACCGCCTCCCTCCCACAGAGACGTACCATAGAACAGGGGGTCCCGGGGTGGTTTTCTTTTGACCAGGACACGAGCCAGCAGGGCCACCAGGAACAAGATGAGGGCAGCAACCCCCACGATTGTCCAGGAACTGCAACAACCAGAACAGGGAGGCGGTCACTTATCGAAATAAACATGTGGATGCATGGAATTTCCTGGCTGTGAATGCTCTCGCCCCCACGTCCGCCTCTGCCTCCAGTTCCAGTGCCGCAGGCTTAGCCGGGCGAACCTGCAGCCCTCTGCCCCTGCGGCCACCCGTGTGCCTTTCAGGGACTGGAAGCACCAGCTCCTCACTGGTCCTAGCCTGCGCACCTGCGCTCTCCACGCCATCCCACGCCCCCGAAGACGGTCCCTGCCCCACCCCCCCAGCTCACCCCCGCACCTCCAAATCCTGTTCCCCGGTGATTGACAGGCCTAACCGCTGAATCTGTTGCATCTCTCAGGACCGGAAACCCTCCGACTGCGCTCCAGGGAGCACAGAGGAGTCTCAGCTACACACACCTTCCAGAAGGACCAGGAGGAAGGGCCCCAGGCCACACACACAATCAAAGGGGCCAAAGGATAAGGCCAGTCCAAGGAGGGAGGAGTTTGGGCCAGAGCCGCGGCCAGAAGGAAGCCAGCTCCCCACACCAGGGCCAGCAAGCCAGAGTCCAGCCCCGCGCCCAGAAGGTAAGGTGAGGCTGGGGTGGGCACAAAAGACATGGTACCAAGGAGACCAGGGTCCAAGGCCTCTTCCCCATGGGGCAGCCCTAGGGCGTGAGGCTCAGTTGAGTTAGCAGTTGAGACACCTGGAGTCTAGGACCCCCTTTGCCACTGCCCAACTGAGCGACTTGAGAAAGCCATGTCATTTCATCATCTGCTTATAACTCACTTTAAAACACATTAAGGATAAAATGTATCATGCACCCGTGTGGGCCAGGCACTGTGGATGAATGGAGGTCATCCATCCCTGTCTCGTGGAGGGTCCAGTCTCAGTGGACTCTGAGCCCTCTCACCCAGGAGGTCACCTCCAGTGCTGCAGAGATGCACTCTCCCTCACACCTCCAGCACCAAGCAGGGCTGGCAGGGCTAGACACAGGATCACGCGGCTCTCTCCAACGGCCCGCTGCACCACGGCCTCCTCGACAGCCCTTGAGGGCTGCCACGAGCACCACTCCTCGGCTGAAACCCGTCCACACCACCACAGCCCAAGAGCATCTTTTGGATCACCTTTGCTATATACCCCTGGGGCTCCTGGAAAGTACCTTCCTCAGTCACAGCTTCCACCAGGACCCGACAATACCTACCAACAGCTGAGGGGCAAACTCATGCTGAAGCTCGATGCACACCCCCTGCAGCCGGAATGGGTGTTAGAAACCTGCCCCCAGCGTAAGAGAGCTCGGTGAGGAAGTGGGAAGCGAGCCACCCAGCCTGCAGGTAGATGGGCCCCCAGGAAACTGGTCGCAGGTGCAGGAGAGCTCTATCCCCAGCACCTGCCCCCAGGCCCACACAGAGTCAGGGAACAGGCTCTGGGCCTCAGGAACACCCAGATTTCCAAATGCTGTCCTCCACCTACAGAATCAGAATCCGATGGGTTGGGGCAAGGGAATATGCAGCTTTTTTTCAAGATTCCTGGATAAGTATGACAAAGAAAGTCTACCTGGGAACTCCTGCTAGGGTATATAGGGATTAATGAATGGATGAGGGAGGGAAGGAGGGGGAGAAGAAGCCAAGAAGGAGAAATGGATGGATGGACGGATGGTGGGTAATGAACAAATGGACAGATGGTGGATGGCGTATGGTTAATGAATGGATGGATGGATGGTGGATGGATAGATGAATAATAGATGGTGGATGGTGAATGGATGCTGAATGGTGGACAGTGAATGGATGGATGGATGGATATATGGTGGTTGCATGGATGGATGGATGGTGGATGGCAAATAAATGGATGAAAGAGTGAATGATGGATGGTGAATGATGGATGATGGGATGGATGGATGACAGATGACGGAAGGATGACACACTTCTATGATAAGAATGAGGATGACTGTGTCAATGTCCAGGTAAGATGCTGAAGTGGGAAATTTCTAGTGGTGCCCATCCGTGGCTCCTCCTGTAAGGATAAGCCAAAAGAGCAAAGGATGGACGAGGAAGCTGATGTGGGTCCGGAACATGATGCTGGACCGAAGCATCCCGTGAGAAGCGAAGAGGTCTGGTGTGCTATGTAAGCTGACAAGCACTTTAATCACAGCCCGAGGCAGGTGGTGGCCAGGAAATGGCGCCCATCCTGCTCCTACAAGGACCTATGCACTGTGGTACAGCAGGCGCCCTTGGGGGAATGTGAGGGTCATGTAAACTGCGTTCTCACAACTGCCACCTGGCAGAGGAGCAAGGAGCGAAGAGAAACTGGGGCCGCAGATTCCGTGCGTATCCCAGGAACTACCAAGTGCAGGACCGGCTCAGAACCAAGAAAGAAGGCTCTGGCAGGACTGGGGGGTGGGGGAAGGAGGTGCTGAGACACACCTAAGTGTGAAAACTTTGCTAGTCTTGGACTGGGGGTGAGGGGGTTACTGATGCCCCTCCATGAAGGGGACTTGTATGGATGAGCATGAGAAGAGAGATAAAGTGTGTGTGTGTGTGTGTGTGTGTGTGTTAGAGAGAGAGGATGAGACTAACCGATCCTAACTCTTTCCTGACTCCATAACCTGCCTTGCTTTTTCTGGTTTTCAGGCTTTTGTACCGGCCTGGTGGGAAGGAAGCTTCAACTAATCCAGCTGATTCAAACCTAATCGAATGCCCGCTAGCACAAGACCCCGGGCTGGGCCAGACGACGCCACAGTGAGCTTTGGCCTGGGAAGGTGAGTTCTGACCACAGCGAGGGAACTCTCGTGGGAGAAGCGCAATCCCAGGGGGCCAGGTAGACGGAGAGATCCTGCATGCTTGGAGGGAGGGTCTGGAAAACGCAGAGGTGGCATGGTACCCGAGGCTATCAAATCAGGGATGGCTTCCACAGTCAGGTTGGGGAGGAAGTCCTCCCAGTCAGAGGGAAGAGCATGAACCAGGGCAAGGAGGCAAGGGCTGGGGCAGAGAAGCTCCTGGGGGAGGCTCTGGCAGGGCCTGGGGTGGGGAACCACAGGGAGGAAACAGATGTTAGCCCAGGCCTGGGGCCAGTGTGGAAGGGGACAGAGGAGCCAGAGGTCACTAGGATTTTACTCTGCAGGGAGATGGGAAGGATGACTGGAACCAATTATTCAAAACTCTGCAGGGCTTAGCGATGTGCTCAATACTACAGGGCAATACATAATTCAGTGTGTGCTTAGTAAATGCCATCACCATCCTGCCGGGGCTGAGGCCAAAATCTCAGAGTCATCCCCAAACCCTGTCCAGGACATGCAGACCTTCAGTAAGCCGCACTGCTCTCCCTTCCAGATACCCTGCACCCAGCCACCGCACCCCTCTCCTCCCTCTGCTCCCTGTTCCCCTACCTGGAAGGCTCTGTCCCCACCTCTTCCCATGCCCACCTCCTGCACCTCAAGTCACCTCCTCCAAGAAGCCTCCCCTGACCACCAGTTGCCTTCCCAGTCACTCATGTCACCCCATTTTTTGATGTCTGTTTCAACACTCGCTTCCCTAACCTTTCCTAGCTTGTCCATAGCTATATCCCCAGCACCTGGAACAGTGTCAAGCACAGAATATGTCCTCAATAAATATCTGCTGCACTGCACAATGCCACTGTGGACACTGTATTCACAGACACGTGACATCTGCTGCCCAGAGCTGCAGCTCCCAGGAGATGTACCCCGAGACAGGGTCAGACCAAGGGCAGTCACGGCCAGTGTCCAGGCAGTGCTCCGTATGGATGGGGGCCATCTGGATAAGGCTGTCAGCAAGTGGTGGCCCCAGCAGAGAGAGAGAAGGGGGAAGGAAGTCACCGCCCTGGAGGCAGACCCTTATCCCCAGCTCAAGGACTGGAGGGGGTTTGCCACGTGCAGACTGATGCAATTTCCTCAGCGCCAACTGCTGGGGGAAACCTAACAGGTTAACTTCTTGGCCCCCATGGACAGCAGGGAACACCAGCAGGCACGGAGGCCTGGCACCTCTCCCCCCATCCGGGCAGGCCCGAGCTGCCGGGCGCAGGGTGGCGTAGCCGGGATCCCTCACACCAGACTGAGGCGGGGCTTTGAACCAACCCCTCTGTGGCCTCTGTCGGCCCCACCCCATTTCCTTGGCCTTGAACTGCTCGGCCTCCCTTCCCGGTGCTGCCTTACCCCGAGCCTCTACGCAAAACGGTCTCTTTGGATCCTGACAACAGGATACAAATAGAGGCCATTTCACAGACCAGAAAACCGAGGCCGCGCCACACGGGTCGTGCCAGAGACACGCCTAGAACCCGGGTCTTCGCTTGTCGGCCCGGGGCTATTTCTGCTAGTCACAACAGTTTCTAAAATTAATAGGAAACGAGAAGTATGGGCGAGTCCATACTTGGAAACGTCCCTGTGAAATGCGAAACGAACCCGGCACAACCCGAGGCAACACGGCCACGCTCGCAGCTGGCGGCCTCTGGGCCCCCACAACCCGGCCCCTGGGCTCAAGGGCAGGGGCACTGCCTCGTCGACCTCCGTCACCCCGGACGCGCGGGCCGGCGCGAGCCCGCCCTGGGCTCCAGAACCGCACGGAACGGCCGGGACGCCCGCCCGAGCCCAGCGCCACCCGCCCCCGCCCTCCCCGGGCCCGCGTACCCCCGCGCGCCTCCCCTCCCCCCGCCCGGAGCGCCCCCGCAGGCCGCCGGCCCCGGCCCCGCGGCGGGCAGCTCGAGCCCCACCGGGAAAGTTGCCGGGGGCTCGCGCGGCGCCGAGGCCCCTTGACCCCCCGCCCCGGCCCCGGCGCCGCCCCCCGCCGCGCGCGCCCACTCACTCGTGCTGGGCCGCCAGGTGGTTGAAGACGTAGGTGACCGGGATGGCCGAGAGGGACAGCACGAAGACCCCGGTGGCTGCAGAGGCGCTCATCGCCGCCGCCGCGCCGCTCACCCTTCAGCGCATCCCGCGCGGCGCCCCGCCCCAGCTTCCGGCAGCGCCCGCGCCCCTCGGCCGTGGCCTTCGGGGCGTCCCGCGCCGCGCCCTCAGCAGCGCCCCCTCGGCGCGCCCGCCCGCAGCCGCCCGGGAGCGCAGCGCCGCGCCCCGGCCCAGGAGCGGCGACAGCCCGCGGCGCGGGACAGGTGTCCCGGGGGCGCGCGCTCTGCGGGAAGGCGGCGGCGGCTCGGGCGGTGGGCACGGCCGGCCGCGGATCCTCGACGACCTGCAGAGGCTCCGGGCCGCGCTGCGGGCGGCGGGGGCGGGCCGGGGGGTGGAGTCAGGCCCGCGGGCGTCGGAGCGGGAAGGGCCCCGCGAGATCGTCCACGTGGGGAGCCCTAGGCCGGGGGGACGGGAGGGACGACGATCCCGAAACCCTGGATCGTCCCCGCGAGCAGCCAGCAGACTTAACCCTTGGGTCTCTTCCCTTCTCTGTCCAATGGGAATAGCGCGCGCCGCTCGGGGGGCGATGAACGGAGCCGCTGACCCCCCGCCCCCGCGCCGCTGGCAACACCGGGGTCTCCTGCATTCCCGTCTCTGGGGGTTGAAACTCACGCTGGGAGAAACACTCTGATTTGAGAGACCAGGTAGCGTTCCGGAGGCCGGGTTTGGGGACCGGAGGCGCGGGGCCCTGCGCGGGGCACGAGGACTGGGAGGCGAGGGCTCAGAGCGCCGTGGGACAGTCTGTAACCCACCGGCCGTCGAGAAGACGCCAAGTATGCCCGAGGCTGCTGGACCGCGCTGGGGGCCGAGGTCTCAGGGCCCCTGGGACTCAGCCCGGCGCGGTCTGCCGCCCCGGAAGGCGAAGGACAACGAGTGCCAGACAGACAGCGGCTCGGGCAACCCGGAGAGGGGAGCTGTACTCGGCACTACGCCTGCAGCGGCCCAGGGCCTGCCGGCATCATGCGGCTCCTTTTAGAGAGGACGGAGATGAGCCACAGAGAGGCTGTGAGCTACCCGCTCTGGGGCCACTGCACTTTCCCAAGCCAGCTCTCCTGATCCCCTACCCGGGTGCGCCCCGGAGGCTTGGGTCTAACTCTGAGGAGGTAATGATAAAACCTTGGCCCAAGGGGCACCTGGGTGGCTCAGTGAGTTAAAGCTTCTGCCTTCAGCTCAGGTCATGATCCCGGGGTCCTCTGCTCCGTGGGGAGCCTGTTTCCCTTCCTCTCTCTCTGCCTGCCTCTCTGCCTACTTGTGATCTCTGTTAAATAAATAAAATCTTAAAAAAAGAAAAAAAAACCTTGGCCCAAATCGTGACACAGCCAAAGTTTTTCCCAAGAGACATCCTTACCTCTGACCTGGATGTCACCCTCTTCCACAACAACTCCAAGTGTTTGTCACTCTCCTTAAACTCTTTCTTCCTCCAGACAACAAAAACCCCCTCTGAGTCCCCCACTCTCCTCCCGGCCCATCCCTGAGGCCAGCCCAGTCCCTCCCTCGCCACCCAAACCCCGCTGCATGAGTTTTGCCTTCTCTCTTATACCTTGAACCCCTCTGGCTGCCCTGGGTCCCTCCCCTCAACCTAGGCACACACACGACTATGTCCCAGTGTAGTCATGGCTCCCTGGGCCAGTGGCTCCTCTCCGTTCGCCACCTTCTCTCCTTTCTCACCCACGCTCTGTTTTAATGCCCGAGACCTGCCGAGAGATCCCAAATGACGGTCCTCGGTCCTCGTGCTGGTGTCTCCCCTCAGCACTGCCGCATGGGCGTCCCACAGACTCGTCACACTCAACATGGCTAAAATGGATTTCCTCATCGACGTGGAGACCAGCTTCCTCTCATCTGGTGGCACCACCCCTGCACCCGACGGGCCAAGACAGACACCTGGGAATGCACCTCCGTTCTGGCCGAACCCCCTTCCTCTGGTTACGGCAGCACTGCCGGCGCTCCCTTCCCAATACCTCTCAAGTCTGCGCGCTCACCGTCTGTCCGGGTCTGTCTCCTGTGTCCTACCCCTTCCCTCGTCTCCGGCTCTGATCCGGCCAGTTCTAGAAGTCCTCACCTGACCCCCATCCTGGGCCTCCCTCCCCCTGCATCAAGCTTTGCTTTCTTCAGAGCACTTCCACTCTTCCAGATTAACTTGCTTACCTGCCTGCTTTCTGTTCTGTGTCTCGCTCTTCGTTATGATGTAAGCTCGGCGAGGTCAGGAACGCACCTGTCATATTTATAGTTCTATTCCTACCATTTATATTAGCAGAAGAGGTGCTCGAGAAATCTTTGTTCAGTGAATGAATGCTCAAGTCATCATTGTGCATTGGAAATATGTGAGCCGCATGTGTAATCTTAATTTTTTTTTTTTAGGTAAACTCTATATTCAACATAAGGCTTGAACTGAAGACCCCGAGGTCGAGAGTCACACACTCCACCAACTGAGCCAGCCAGGTGCCCCTGTAATCTTAAATTTTCTAGCAGCCACATTACAAAAGAAGGACACAGGTGAAGTTAATTTTCGTGATATAGTCTGTTGAAGCCATATGTCTGAAAGATTATTGTTTCAACAAGTCATCAGTGTCAAAGATAATGAGATAGTTTACACTAAGTCTTTGAAATTTCATGTATTTTACACATAACAGTATATTCTGTTTCAGACTAGTCACATTTCGAGTGCTCAACGGCCACATGTGGCAAGTGGCATCTATACCAGACTCATGGTTCTAGAACTTTCTCCCCCTCTCATACTGACCTGGCTTCAGCTGTGCTCTCTGCTGGCTACTATGAAGAATGGGTGTGATATTAAATCACTTATAAGCTTATTCAAGGGTCCGCAGAGAGTCTACCATGTTTCTAGCATTGTTCTAAGACATGGTCATGCAAAGATGAATTATAAACACATCTTCCCAAGAAGGCCACAATCTGGTGCGAGAAAGGGATATGTAAACAATTACCATAAAAGGCGTCAAAGATGTATGTACAGCTTGTTAGAGGAAGCACCGATTCTGTGTGGAGGAGTCAAGAAAAGCTACGAGGAGGAGGTGAGGCTTGCGCCCAGACTTGAACAGCAAGTAGAAGCTGGCCAAGCAGACCAGGAACGGGTGGGGCTTCCCAGGCAGTGGAGAGAACACACGTGAAAGGCAGAAATGGGTGGGCACATGTCACTTGGCGAAATTCAAGTCACTTGCTCTGGTTGAAAATACCAGGATGTCATGCACAAAGGGGCTGGCAGGAGGTGAAGGTGGACAGGTGACCCGGGACCCGATCTCGGAAGACCTCAAGTGCAGGGAGCATGTAAGATTCACGGGTGGGAGAGAGTACCATCTTCAAAGCCCTGCCTGGCAGCTGGTGGGGACCGCGGTTTAGAAAGAGGAGAGACAGGAGGCAGGAAGGCCAACTAGGAAGCTAGGACAATGGTCCAGCAAGAGATCATGAGGATCTGAACCAAGGAAGTGCGAGGGAAGAAAAGGGTCAGATGAGAAAGGTCTGAGAGGGATCATAAGGGGAGAAAGTTGGGAGGAGGGGCTGAGCACAGGTTTGGTTTTAGACTAGTGGGGCTGCCGGTGCCCATGGAGTTCCCGGGAGGAACTGTCTCATAGGCAAGTGGGGATACTAGCCTGTGGCACCAAGAGAGGTACAAACGACAGCTATAGATCTGGAGGGTCAGGGGCGCCTGGGTGGCTCAGTGGGTTAAAGCCTCTGCCTTCAGCTCAGGTCATGATCTCAGGGTCCTGGGATCGAGCCCTGCATCGGGCTCTCTGCTCAGCAGGGAGCCTGCTTCCTCCTCTCTCTCTCTCCCTGCCTGTCTACTTGTGATCTCTGTCTGTCAAATAAATAAATAAAATCTTTAAAAAAAAAAAAGATCTGGGGGGTCAGGAGCCTGGAGATGTGGCTGGATAGCAAGGAGATGAATTCCCTGTCCCAGGAAGAGGGTAGAGACAAAGAGAATAGTAACAGACACGGCCAGAGAGCGGGTGGAGAGCCCTGCCCCCAGCAGAGCAGCCCAAGGGCATCTGAACGCAGTGGCATAGGCATTCGGCACCCCAACCTCAGGAGCTGATCCCTCAGAGTCCACAAGAGACCCCGGGGGCCACAGCAAGGCTCAGGTGCTGTGATATACATGTTGGAGATTATGATTTTCTTGATAACAGTTTCTCTTAATGCTGAAAGTATGAGTGGCCAGAACACTTGTAGTCGAGGAGCCTGTGTGATGGAAACCCTCCCCAGCAACCTGCATAAACCCAGGGAAAATAATCTCATTCCACAATACTACCATACTGTGGAGACTCCAAAGTGTAGTTAACCTTTGAGTAATGCAGGGGGGGCAGGGACCCCCTCCACCCGCTCAGTCAAAAATCTGCATGTACCTTTTCACTCCCCAGAAACTGTTGACCGGAAGCCTTACCAGTAACATAAACGGTTGATTCATGCATATTTTGTGTGTTATCTGTATTCTACTGTTTTCTTGTGATCGAGTAAGCCAGGGAAAAGAAAACGTTAAGAAAATCATAAAGAAGAGAAAATACACTTACAGAACTGAACTGTATTTACCAAAAAAGAAATCCACGTTTAAGTGGATCCATGAAGTCCAAACCTATGTTGTTCCAGGGTCAAGGGTACTTCCACTAATATTATCTCTTTTAAGCTTCACAGCAGCTCTCTGAAGAAGAGAGAGAGCCCTTTATAGATGGAGAAAGTGAAGCTCAAAGAGGCGACGTGACTTGCCCAAGGTCAAAAGGCTAAGAGAGAGGGTGAACCTGAATTCAGTCGCTATATCCATGAATCTATGCCCAGTGACTAAATCTAAGTCACTATATCCACGTTGCCACAGCTCACTGAGTACCACGTTGGACACCTTAGAAATGGTGGATGGACGCACTACAGGCTTAGCCAGATGCCGCCTTGCTCGGGAAGCTGAGGTCCGGAGCTCTATTCCATGCCGACCAGTAAGTATTAAATTCCCATCTTGAAAAAGAGCTGGATATGACTTAAACGGTATTCAGACAACAAAGTAATTTGGTTTTTTATTTTGCTGTGGGTTTGTGTGTATGTATGTATGCTTTTTAGGAGCATCTATCTTGCAAGCCATGAGGACTATTATTGTAGCTATGAAACTTAACTCCAAGCTTCCTAAAAGCAAGCAAAAATAGACGCATGGAGGTACGCACCGTTCTGTGGTAAGAAAGACACAGGTTTTTGTCACATTGATTCAAAATAATTGACAGATCAGGAATTCAGCTGAAGCAGCAGTTGGATGCTAACCGATCACCATGCCCGTTTCTGCCACAGAGGGGAAATGAAAGCAGAACATGAGGGAACTTGGTCATCAGGAACTAAGAAAGAACGTCGGGAGGGTAGGACAGAATAACTCTTCTAAAAGAGTAAAGTGGAAGTCAGCCCACGGGTCTGCTGGCCCCCAGCCCCAGAGCTCTCGTTCTGCACATTTCGGTTTCGCCACTTTTTAATCCTCCTTTAAAAGTTGTGTTCATGTTTTTATGAAAGTCCGCACACTCTAGATGGATGTGCAAGGGGTCATCGAACAGATTGGTTTGTGGGGTGTATAGGGACAGGTCAGGTAATCTGAGAGTGATCAAGATAAGGCTGCTGTGCCTTAATGGGTAGATCAGTAGGATCCTGTCCAAAGAAGGCACCAGACTGTGATGGAGCCCCTCGGAGAAACCCCAAGTCACTCTAAACATTAAGTCTCACTCAACACTAGATTTCTCTTTGGTAACCATGAGTGCCCTGACAAGGGCTGCAGTTAGCGACATGGGTATTTCGGGGTGACGACTGCTGTCTGTCCAGCACCTAATACAGTGCCAGGCATAGAGCAGATGCCCAATAAATGTTGACTGGGGAGAAGAAGGGGGAGAGGAAGAAGGGAAGGTGGGGTTTAAATTTTAAAAGAAGGGGAGGTGAAGAGATAGAGGGAGAGGGAAGGACAGAAGTCTGCAGGAAAGTGAGAAGGAAATAAAATGAAAGGAGAGAGGAAGTTAGGATATAAAATGTTTGTCAAAAGGTCTAGTGCACTTGCTGGTTGGGGCCTGGACCATTGCCCTGGGTTTCCTAGCAACCAAAGCAAGGAAGGAAACATAATAACATTCACAGTATCCATAGGATAAAAACAGATCAGTTGTTCGGCAGAACTCTTCCATGGTTCCTCTTTAAGGGAACACTGTGTCACACAGTATGTCCTTAGCAACATTCCTACAATAAATATAGAATCAAATTCTAAACAGTTGTCTCTCAGTACAGCCTCAGTGCGGGTGATCGGCGCGGCGCCAGGACCCACTCAAGGAGCCAAAGAACTTCACCAGATAAGCAACTCTCTGAAGGTTTGGCGTGGGGCCGTGCTGCATTTTATAACGGCGGCAGAGCTCTCCCACGGAGATGGAGCACGTCACCTCACAGACCTTCCCAACCCCTGCAGGGTTCTTCTCCCCTGCCAGCCTGAAGCCGTCTCCAGCTGGGGTCAAAGGGTGTCCAGCAATATCCTTCAGGCTATGCTTGAGGAATATCATTTCATATAATAATGTTTCCATCGAACAAGACCATAGGGAGTTTGAAATTATAGGGGCTGGCAAGAAGGAAGAAATAGTCTACGTTGTTAAGTAAGGACAGAACGTTACGGTTTGAGAAGCCAACGGAGGGCAACTTGATATTCCTGTGTGAAGGAGCTGAGCACTTGGACGAGGACTAATTTCAAACCCAGGGTTGCCGCGGTATTCAGACCGCTCCTGGGGGATAGCAGAAAGACCTCCTAGGTTAGGGTTTGGGTTGGACAGAAGTGATTGGAGAGGAGGTAGGGGGCTTCCTTGACAGTTATCTCCCCTACTCTAGATGCCTTTTGAACCTCTGATTCAAGAGGTAATAGGTAACATAGAATAATTAACATTATTAATTGGCCAATAAATGTGTGTGTATATATATATATATTTCGGGGGGTTCTTGAATGGCATCTGCCTTCAGCTTAGGTCACCCCTGGGTCAGGCTCCCTGAGCAATGGGGAGCCTGTTCCTCCCTCTCCCTTGGCCCTTCCCCCCACTCATGTTTTCTCTTTCTTTTAAATAAATAATAAAATCTTAAAATATATATATTATATATATATTTACGTAGCTAGGAACCTATACAAAAAGAGAGCGAGAGAGCATGCATACACACACACACACACACACACACACACACACACACAGCGGGGAGGGGCAGAAGGAGAGAGAATCCCAAGCAGAGCCTGACACAGGGCCCCCGCTGAAACCAAGAGTTGATGCTTAACCGACTGTGCCACCCAGGTGACCCCAATAACTACATATTTTTAAGGAAGAAGAAATAATCCAGCGCTTGAAACAGGAAAGGATACTCCTGGTCAACCAGGAACGTGGACGATACCTAGAAGACTGTGGCAGCTTTTGCTTCGGTGGCCCCACGAGCCACCCTTGCCACCGTTCATGCCTTGTGGTAGATCCTTACCGCCTGGACTCTGGACTTGGCGTGTGCCTGGCTTGCTCTGGCCAGTGGGACCTTAGCATAACTGCAACAGATATGGGTAAGAGCTTACACGTCACAGTGTGTCCTCTGGGGATACTGTCTTGGAAGCCACCGTGCAGTGAGGAGGCCCGAGCAGCCACGTGGAGAGGCGGGCATGGGCGGGCGGCCCGAGCTGAGATCCCAGCCAGCAGCCAGCCCCCTCATGGAGGAAGGCTGGTCCAGACCTCCTTACCCTCCCGACATCAGCCCCCCATGAAGCAAAACAACTGCATGGTCAACCCACAGAATCATAAGAAAATAACACATTTTTGGTGTTTAAGCACTGAAGTTTGGGGTGATCTGTCGTGCAGCAGCGGACGGCTGACAGCAGAAAGCAGGGCTGGAGCAAGAGCGGGGGGAGCCGAAGCCTCGCACCCGGGCCGCCTGCCGAGGGAGACAAGGAGCAGGTCCACGGTCAAGCAGACAGACGTGGAGCGGAGGCGGCTCTGAACAGCGCTCAGGGAGGGGCGGCCCCGCGGGGTCAGGCCGTCCTCCTGCCCCAGGCGAGAACCCGGAGTAGCCGGAGGCAGGGGCGTGCATCAGGGGCCCCGCTCTGTGGAGAAGCCCGGAGGTCTGCCTGGAGAAGGGCTGAGGCAGGCTGTAGGCCAAGGAGTGAAGCAGAACCCTGTGGGGCAACTGTGGGAGTCTCTAGCCTGACTGACGGCTTGCGCCTCGTCCTGGTACCCAGAAAGATTTGTGTGTCTGGAGCTCCACGGCCGGAGAACCCTCAGACGGCTCCGTCGGCCGAGGGAGAGGCCGGAAAGGCGCCGACAAATCTGTAGAGGCCCTCACGGAAGCTACCCAGGCTCATTCACACAGCCCTTCTGTCATGTCTGCAAACAGAAAAGCGAGGTTGCTAAATGTAGTAGGAAAATCCATAGCACGGAAGAGGAGGGTCAGGTTAAACCAATAGAAAAATTGACCTTGAGGGCACCTGGGTGGTTCACTCAGTTAACTCATGCCTGGTGGTAGATTCTTCGGCTCAGGTCATGATCTCAGGATCCTGGGATTGAGCCCTGCATCGGGCTCTCTGCTCAGCTGGGAGCCTGCTTCTCCCTCTCCTTCTGCCACTCCCCTTGCTTGTGTCCCCTCCACCCCACCTCTCTCTCTCAAGTAAATAAATAAAATCTTAAAAGAAGAAGAAAAAGAAAAACTGACCTTGGAGGAAACAGAACAATTTAGGAAGGAAGAGAAGACTTCATAAAAATTGCAGTTAATCCCCTTAGAGAAACTTGAGGTGTGTCGGCTGAGGAAGGGGAAGGAATGGCCATCAGAAGGGAAGAGAGAACAAGAGAAAGTTCTTGGAAATAAAAAATGGGATTGCAATAGGAAAAATTCAGTTAAGGGGCTGAATAGTAATTTCGATGCTGCACAAGGCCAAGCAGTTAATCTAGAATCATGGAATCTTAAAGAATGTAGAGCAAGAAGAAGAAAGAGGAAGATGGTATAAGAGCGTGGAGAAGAACCCATGAGATCCAGCATCAGTCTGATTAGGAAAGAATAGAGAAAGTAGGGAGAGAAAATTACCAGAGAAGGAACAACAATATTTTCCTAAGCTCAAGGAATCCCGGAGTACTCAAGACTGAGAAGGCCCACTAAACAAAATTAAAGAAAAAAGACTAAATAAACTCTCCCCGCTAAGTTTACCAACCTCCCTTACCCGGATCTACTCATTCCCTTTTCCCAGAGCACTTTCCACCTGCTAACGTGCTATACAACTTTCTTATCCATTGTGCATATAATCTATGACCCGTCTTTCCCTGCTAAATTGTGAGCTCCAGGAGGACAGGAATTTGTTTCCAATTTGTTCCTTGTTCAGTGAACCCTGGCACCTGCCATCTAGTAGGCGTGAGTAAATATTTGTGTTGAATTGAGTTAAAATCTAGATAGACATGCCGAATATAAACAGATCCTAGAATCTTCGGGATTTCCTACAATAGGACGAGAAACAGAACTGTCATCTAATGCTAACAGCAGCGGAGCCTGGAAAATAAGCAAGTTCCTCCCTTCTGCATCCTGAGAAACACTGTCCAATCCATGGCTAGAGACAGACGACAACTGCAGACCTAAATCAGGCATCGGGAAGAGAGGTGCGATTGATCACCAGAGGAACCCGATGGGAAAACCAGCCATTTCCCCCAGAACATGCCAGTAGTAGAAATTCACATCTCAAACAGTGGTATAGAATGGCTGTAGTTTCACAAGGGAGAGTTTTCCCTCTACTCTGAATTCAGGCCACGACACATAAGTTTCATTTTTTACTCTCAGATGATGGGAAATGTCTGGGTGGTTCACCCTTTTATCACAGGGGTATGTATCTCCTTAAAGGTCCCAGCTGTCTTCAGCGATGCCAGTTTCAACCTTCTGCAACCAGTGAACTTGAAGCCAGGTGTCCCAGCCTAGTATAGACTTGAAAACCAAGTTTCCAAGTTATTGAAAAGACACACCCTCCCTAAGCTGCACGAGCCTTATCACTCACAGACTCCAGGCCCCCAAGCCTGGTTTCCTCTTAGCCTCTGGGGTTTTCCCTTGTGTTTGTGCAGGTCTAGCCATGTGCTTAAGTGATTCTGTTATACGAATTATATGTGAGTATTTTCAGGTATTTTTTTAGTGAGAGTTCAGAGACGATTCGGTCCAGATAACTCAGAAATTTAACTTGAAAGAAAACTTGAAAAAATTAAACTATCAGGTAACAGGTGCCTCCCCCCACCAAAAGGGCATTTTCAGAAATGTAAGTTCTCAAAAAATCAATCTCCCTTGAGCTTTTTCTCAGAAAGCTCCTGGAGGATGTGTTCCACTGATACAGGGATGTGTCCAATGCGGAGGAGGACGTGGGATTCAGAAGCACGCTCCAGTCCATGAATATGCCCAAGAGGTCCCCGGGATGAGGGGTAGCAGCTGTGTAGCCTGGAGAACACGCAGCCTGCTTAGGGCAGGAGGAAGGCAACTCCAGGAGAGCCGCCTCTAGAAAATGATAGAATTGTTAGGTGACCAAGTGTTTTGTGTGAAGGTACTTAGGAGAAACAACAGAGTTTGAGGCTGAAGTAGTGAGAGGAAGTCGAAACTAAGTACACCATCATCATTTCCCCATAGTAGAAAGTCAATACAGAACACTGAGACCTGAAAAAAATCACGACGTAGCAGCGTCAACGTGTGACTTGGAAATATGCAAGCAAAAGCAAGCATTGGGAGAGGTTGCCTTTGGAGGCGGAAATCAAGGGTGGGAAAGTCCAGTAAGGGATGCCTGCCTTCATATCAAGCCTTGTCGATGTACTTTCATTCAATACACATATAACTTTGATACAAATAAATCAGTAAATAGAATGGGTATGACAGCGTAAGACACAGCGTTCATTTCATTGTTGATTTTTGCAGCAAGACAGTTTTAATCCAAAGATAGGCATCTTTGCATAAGTGTTCAAGAGATGACTCAGTTTTCCAAAGGCTGCTCTTAATCCTTTCATGTTTGGATCACCATCTTCGAGGCGCCCATCACGTCTTCATCTTTGCCACTTTGCTCTTTGTTTATTAATTGTTTTATGATCAAATTCTCTTTTGTGAATAAGATGCCCTTCTCCAGCATCGCTTTCATCAACTTTGCGAAATTCCCCAACCCAACAATCCAGGAGACGCGGGCTGACTGCTGGGGAAAAAAGCCGTTCTCTCGATGGGCAGGGATAGGCTTTGAGGCTAATCCGCTGGGGGCCAGTTTCACACTGGACCCGTTCATTAGTGAACATGCTGCAGGGCTGAGGGCTTTTGTCACTTTACATAAACTCGAACTGTGGGGTCTTGATTAACGGACAGTCCCTAAGAATGTTCTGTTAGTGGGAAAACCGTCCTAACGGCCACATTCAAGGCTCAGTCATTGGTTCACCACCCGCTTGATGTCCAGCATGGGAGAAACTGGCCTAAAGGTGGGCAGCAGAGAGGAGGAGGAAGGAGAGATCGGTAAGGACTACGCAGACTGTACATTTTACCACCGTTCCAAGCGCTGGTGCGCAAGGGAAATGCCTGTGCAAACGACCCCCGCCCCCACCCCGGGTGGGGAAGCTAGTGACAATTTTAAGCTGTAGGTTCTGCTTGGCTCTCTTAGAAGCCCACCCTGAGAGACGTGCAGAGATTGAGGTGGCTGAAATTTTTTTTTTGAAAATTTTGGGGGGCAAAAGCAGGAGAGGAGCAGTAATGGAACCCCAAAAACAAAGGAGTTTGGAATCAGGGCAGATAGGGTGACAGCAGAAAGGACAAGCTAATTAGGACTCAAAATCAGAGTTTGTGGCTACTTGGATGGGAGGGGCAGGGACCAGAGGAGGAATTAGGAATGGCAGCTGGCTGGGGAGAAGGAAGGGAACAGCCATTCTATAACTGTTTGAGATGCGAATTTCTATTAAACTCGGAGGCTCAGATGTAGTGAAACCTGTTGGGTTCTCCTCTAAGGCTCCAAGACGGTCCTCCTCTCTGGGGCTTGTTGCTGCCCAAATAAAACCAAGTTTTAGAAACTAGGAAAGAAAGAACCGACCACCTTGCAGGGCTGTTCGGAGCACTTCGAGTTCCAAGTAACAAGATAACTCACACTGGGCTTAAGCCATGAAGACAGTTGAAAATCTGACATGACAAGAACCCTGGAGAAAGAAGCTTCCCGGTTCGCTGCAGCGGCTCGAGGACTGAGGACCCAGAGCCACTTTCCGTCTTCCTAACTCCCATCCTCAGCACGTTGGCTTCTCCCCCTTAAACCGGTCAACACACAGCTCTTTCCTCTCTTGGCTTTTATCTTTTTATGTTTTTAGATTTATTTTATTTTTATTTTTTTGTAAAGTTTTTATTTATTGGGGAGAGAGCGCAAGCAGGGGCAGAGGGAGAAGCAGACTCCCTGCTGAGCAGGGACCCCCCCCCCCCGCCCCCTGTGCCGAGTGTGGGGCTCTATCCCAGGACCCTGAGGTCATGACCTGAGGCCAAGTCAGACACCTAACTGATTGAGCCACCCAGGCACCCCTAGATTTATGTTTTCATTTTTAAGTCATCTCTACACCCCACCTGGGGCTCAAACTCACAACCCCAAAATCAAAGAGTCCTAGGCTGCCCGGACTGAGCCAGCCCGGAGCCCCTCTTGCCTTTTGTTTTTGACTGGCCTGTGAAATGCTTCCCAAGAGCCTGCCCCCGGACTCCTTCCTTCCCCCTGGCTGCTTGTGCGCTCTTTTCAGACCAGGCACTCACAGGGGAGTGGTGAGACTCCAACCAATTAACAGCTTTTCTCAGTGGCCTGGTCCCTTCCTTGTAGGTGTTGCCACCCAAATGAAATCTGGTCTTACAGCCTAGAAAGATGAGATAAGAGGTAGGTAGTGATCTTAAGCCGTATTTCCTGCCTTCAAGACCCAGGAGTCTTGAAGGGGGACAAAAAGACAAAAAGAAATGACCCAAGTCAGCTTCCTCCTAAACACCTCCTGATAGCGTTTACAGGGGCAGGAAAACAAAAAGGCCTTATCTATACGAGGCACTTGCCAGGATACAACTGGTCTATTTAAGTTCCTTATGGAAAACATGCCGGGAAGGGACGACCTGGTGGGGCCTAACCTACGGGAAAACACGAGCATCAGCTGGGTCATTACCGGAGTCCAAAGCGAAGCTGTTTCCTGCCTCCTCTGCGCACGCAGTGCCCCACGTGCAGCTCTCACGAGCGCGCACGTTCACTCTGGACCAGGGCGCACCCGTGCGTGATGAGGAAGGATCTGGAGCTACACTGGGCGGCCCAGACTTCTTCGTGTCTCTAGTCTCAAAGTCTCCCGGAGCTTTGGAATGACTAGAAAAGGCCAATCCTGGACAAGATCTCTGATTTCTTGTGAGTTTGATGGAAGAATCCCGACTTTTGTGTTATCTCAGGTAGGTGAACCGCAATGTTGTTATCCTTGTTTGAGAGATGGAAAAGTGGCCGCTTAGCGAGGTGAAAACCTTGCCCACGCTCACCTCCTAGCAATGAGCAGGCCAGGACGGGAAGCAAGGCTTGAGGCCTTGCAGCCAGAGCTGCCCGCTGACTCCGGGACAGGGGTGTGAGCCCCTGGCTTCCCTCAGCCCTGAACACAGTTTTAACACATACAGAACAGGATTCTGCTGCGTTCGGACATCAACTGATCTATTGAGGCCACAGACTAAAGTCAAACAGCCAGACGTTCTTTTCACTTGATTACCAGGATTTCAGCTGGATTTTTTTAAGCCAGGTGGCAGCAATTAACTTTAGAAGGTGTTGAAGGAAGTTCCAGGGAAGGAGATGCCATTGACTTGGTCCGATGTACTTATGGGACTCCAGTAGGTGCATTTCTAGTGGACATTCAGATATCCCAAACCAGAGTTGTGCTAAGAAGAATGATCAAGGGTGAAGACAGAGACAGAGGGATCACCCGCATTGGCTGAAATCATGGGAACAGATGAGGTTCTGCAGAGAGTGAGTTTGGAGGAGGAAAAAGGAAAGGGAAATCAGGTACCAGTGCTTATGGCTGGGGACAGACGGGGAGCTCATCATGCAAGAAACTGAGAAGGAAAGGTTAGAGAGGTATGGAAAAAAAATCACCAAATTGCAGCATAAAACCCAGGCAGGGGGGCTGGTCCTGTATCACAGCCAGCGAGATCGAATGAAATGTGGATTTGGCAGTTAGAGGATGACCAAGTCAGTCAACAGCCTTGAGTTGCCAGACTCTTGCTGGCTTGGGCAATGGCAAGAGATAAAGATGTGCCGTGATTCTGTATAGGAAGGAGGAAGAAAGGGGCCCCTTCGAGGCTGACCTAGGGTTGAGGACATCTTTTCTGTTAGGGGATATATGTAAATATTTGTGGGTACCAGCAACAAGTGCCAGCAGGAAGGGAGAGTTGAAGTCTCCAGAAAGAAAAGAGATCGTTCAGCAAGAGAGCGAGGGAATGACCTCAGAGCAAAGGCAGACTTTCCGGCCTCGGAAAGAAGGTTCCTTTCAGAGGCGGATGGGGAAGTAAGAAGCTGACCTACTTAGAACTGGGTTAATCTTGTGTCTGTTGCTGGGAAATGAGTAGAGATGGGCAAAGTTAAATGAAATGTGTTCACATGATCAGGCTGGTCTATATTTACTTTCCTGTAACCGGAGAGCAGCATGTCCTAGGGATGTGGACTCTGAAACCCAGCCCCGCTGTTCTGAATCGCCTTCTGGCCATGACATGCTTTTTCGTGGAAGGTCATATTTAGTTCCCCGCAGCCGTCTCAGCAACCGCTCAGCCTCTGTGGCTGCTTTCAAAGGCTCAGAGCGTACGGGGCAGATCATTCTGGCTCCTGAATGTCCTTGGAGCCCTAATACTATTTTTACGAACATGACAACAGCTTTGATAATGGGGGTATACACCGGACTCACTTTGGTCATTTATCTTATTGTTGATTGCATCAGAGTAGTATGTGAGACAGCCGATAAGGAGACTACAACTGGACAGTTAAAATAGATTAAAAAGGGGAAAAAGCCGCAACGGTGACAAAAATTTTAAAACTGTCTCGCGTTCCACGGTCATTACAGGAATGTCAATGTCATTTGAAAAATGAGGCACTGCCTGTTAAGTAATCAAAAGCAAAGTCAAATGATCCAATCTGTGTGGGGTTGACTTTAGGAAAAGAGCAATACAGAAAGTGCCAGGGAACATTGAAATTGGTTCAGCTCTTTGAATAATTGCTAATGTTTACTGAGCGTTTACTCCAAGAGTTCGGCAGCTTGTCCAAGGTCGTGAAGCAAGCAAGTGACCCTGCTGCACCTGAAGCTGGGCAGCTGGATTTCAGAGCCCTTGTTCTTAGCTAGTACTCTATATTCCCGCAGCAGCTGTGACATTCTCAAAGCTTAGCGAGCCTTTCGTGCTGAAAACACTCAACAGACCCAAAGCTAAAATGCTCAACAATAAAAGGCTAAAACCTGGGGCGCCTGGGTGGCTCAGTGGGTTTAAGCCTCTGCCTTCGGCTCGGGTCATGATTTCAGGGTCCTGGGATCGAGACCCGCATCGGGCTCTCTGCTCAGCAGGGAGCCTGCTTCCCCCTCTCTCTCTGCCTGCCTCTCTGCCTACTTATGATCTCTGTCTGTCAAATAAATAAATAAAATCCTTAAAAAAAAAACAATTCCAGTTATAATAGCATCAGAAAGAATAAAAATACACAGGAATCAATTCAGCCAAGTTGGTGTTACAATTTGTGCACTGAACACCACAAAACATTGCTGAAAAAAAAAAAAGATCTAAATGCATGGAAAAGACATTCTGGGCTTATGGATTACAAGACTTATTAATACTGTTAAGATGGCAATACTGGGGGCACCTGGGTGTCTCAGTTGGTTAAACATCTGCCTTTGACCCAGATCATGATCCCAGGGTCCTGGGATCAAGTCCTGCATCAGGCTCCATGCTCAGCAGGAAGTCTGCTTCTCCCTCTCCCTCTGTCCCTTCCCCCTGTTCGTGCTCTCTCCCTCTCTCTCACTCTTGCTCTCTCTCAAATAAATAAAATCTTTTTTAAAAATTGAAATACTGCCCATTGTAATCTACAGGTTCAATAAAAGCTCTACAAAAATCCCAATGCTGTTTTTTGCAGAAATTGACAGGGTGATTGCAAAATCAAAAAAGAATTGCAAGGGGCCCTGAATAGCCAAAATAACCTTGAAAAGGAAAAACAAAGCTGGAGGACTCACATTTCCCAATTTCAAAGGTATAGGAATCACGGAGCACCTGGGTGGCTCAGTGGGTTAAGCCACTGCCTTCGGCTCAGGTCATGATCCTAGAGTCCTGGGATCAAGTCCCATATCGGGGCTTCCCCTGCTCTGCAGGGAGCCTGCTTCTCCCTCTCTCTCTCTGTCAAATAAATAAATAAAATCTTAAAAAAAAAGATACAGGAATCAAGACAGGGTGCCTGAGTGCCTCAGTTGGTTAAGCATCTGCCTTCGGCTCAGGTCATGATCATAGGGTCCTGGGAACAAGTCACGAATCAGGCTCCTTGCTCAGTGGGGATTCTGCTTCTCCCTCTCCTTTTGCCCCTCCTCCTGCCCCCTGCTTGTATTCTCTCTTTCTCTCTCTCTCTCTCTCTCTCCCAAATAAATAAATAAAATCATTTAAAAAAAGGAATCAAGACAGTTTGGTACTGGAATAAGAACAGATATATAGATCATTGGAATAGTATTGAGAGACCAAAAATAAGTCCAAAAATCTCCAGTCAATTGATTTTCAACAAAAATGCCAAGAGCATTCAATGGAGAAAAGAAGTTTCTTTAACAAATGGTACTGGGACAATTGGATATCCCCCCCACAAAGGAATGGAGTTAAACCTCCACTGCACACAATATACAAAAAGTAACTCAAAATGGATCATAGACCTAGACGTGAAAGGTAAAACCAAGAACTCTGAGAAGAAAACATCGCGGTCAATCTTCATGAGTTTGTGTTTGGTGAGATATCCTTAGAAATGACACCAAAACCACAAGTGGCAAAATAGAAACCAAACCAACGGACTTAATAAAAATTAAAACTTTTGTTCATCAAAAGAGACTACCAAGAAAGTAAGATGACAACCTACACAATTGGGAAAAATATTTGTAAATCATATCTGATAAAGGTCTAGTATCTGGAATATAGAAAATGCTTACAACTCTACAGCAAAAAACAACCCATCTCTACAACAAAAAGGCAACCCAGTTGAAAAATGAGCAGAGGATTCGAATAGACGAAGGGCCAGTAAACACATGAAAAGATGCTCATCACTGATCATTAGGGAGATGCAAATCAAAACCACAAAGAAGATGCCACTTGATACCCACTAGGATGACTACGATAAAAAAAATGGGAAGCCACAAATGTAGAGGATGTGGAGAAATTGGAACCATCCTACATTGCTGGTGGGAATATTAGACAATGCAGCTGCTCTGGAAAATAGTTTGTCCCTTCTCCCAAAAATGAAATGTAGAGGGGCACCTGGGTGGCTGAGTCGGTTAAGCAACCAACGCTTGGTTGGGCTCAGGTCAAGATCCCAGGGTCCTGAAATGGAGCCCCATGTTGAGCTCTGCCCCAGGAATGAACCTACTGGAGTCTCTCTCTCTCCCTCCCCCTACCCCTCCTCTCTGCTCGTGCCCACACTCACTCTCTGTCTCTCTCTAAACAAATGTAGAATCATCGTATGATCCAACAATCCTTCTCTTAGGTATCATACTCCAAACTCAAACACACATCCCAGCAAATACGTGCACGCAGATGTTCACAGCATTGCTGTTTACAGCGGCTGAAGGGTGGAAACAACCCCCATGTCCATCCACCGAAAAATGGATAAAGAAAATAGGGTATATCGATTGTACAATGGGATATAAGAAGGAGTGAAGTACTGGTATGTGCTACCCTGTGTGAGCCTCAGAAACATGGTGCAAAAAATAAAACAACAACAACAACAAAACAAACAAAAATGTGCTAAGTGAAAGAAGAATCACAGAGCCGGTGATTTCCTCTATATGAAACATACCAGACGGGCAGATCCATAGACACAGAACTCCAGATCCATCAGTTACTAGGGGCTCAGGGGAGGAGGAAAAGGGAGTGACTGCTTAATGCACATGGGGTTTCCCTCTGGGACGATGAAATGTCACAACTAAAAACAGAGGACGGTCGCACAGTAGAGCGATTATGCTAAACGCCACCAAACTGTGCACTTCAAAATGGTTAATTTTGTGTTCTATGAATTTAACCTCAATGTTTACAATGTATTTACTTAAGAAAGCATTGAGGATGTGCACGAGCGCTTTCGTTTGGGGTTAATATCTATCAGTATTTGTTGTGTCGGAGTCAAAGCGGGGAAATGCAAAGTATTTTTAGGCATTCGGGGGTTTTTTGTTTGTTTTGTATAAGATTTTTTGTTTATTTATTATTTGACAGAGACACAGCGAGAGAGGGAACACAAGCAGGGGAGTGGGAGAGGGAGAAGCAGGCTTCCTGCTGAGCAGAGAGCCCGATGTGGGGCTCGATCCTAGGACCCTGGGATCATGACCTGAGCCGAAGGCAGATGCCCAACGACTGAACCACCCAGGCGCCCCTAGGCATTCGTCTTAAAATAAGAACAAAAACGAATACCTAGAGGAATAAATATGTAAAATTTTAAAATAAGAGCAAAATGTTTTTATGGAAAATAACTTTATTTTCCGCAACAGAGAAGGGAGAAGAGTGGGATTGCTTGACACCTTTAAAAACTTCTCGAATGCCTGGCTTAATAGAAGACAGTGGAATTCTCTCTTCTGCTTTCAACCTGTTAAAATACCCCACTGTCAGGCAACTTTGGGAGAAGCTCAGCCTGTGCTCCTGAGACAGTGTGTGAAGAAGGTACATTATGTCTCTATGTTACTGTGAAAGTAGTTTTGACCTCACAGGACCCCTGGAGCCCCCAAGAACCCCAGGGGCCCCGATCGTATTTTAAAACCTGCTGCTGAATACAATACAGGAATGGACAACTTCATGGGCATAGGACCAGTGCAGTCACACAGGACCCTATGCTAAGGAGGTTTTATGCTCTGTAGTCCCCATCTTTAAATTCCTAAGAAATTTATCTTTGAATTTATGTTTTGTAGGTGAAGTCCGATGGGATGATGGGGCATGCACCAAGGCTTGGAACCTTGGCTCATCCACTGTTCCCCCCTCCTGCTGCCTCCCTGCTTCCCAGGGACCAACTCAAGTCACCTGTTCCTCCCTGGTGCCTTGGGCCTTACCTGGCCTCCCCTCCCAGCTCTTGCATAGCAACCACTGTCACCCTCATCCATGGTGGGGGCCTTGGCTTAGAAGAGGAAGGACCCAAGTTTGGCACATACAGCCCATGCTGATTCTGGTGAAGGCCTGGCCACACCTGACCTCCCTCAGGAGTGGAAATGCTGTGGTGAGTTCAGCAGGCAATCCACAGGGCAAATCCCTCACCCATCCCCAGACCTAGTACCTTCCAAGTCCTGGCACGAAGTTTGCAGTGCCCTTGGGTGCCCATCCCAATGGCTTGGGGCAACAGGTCCATGGGAGGGGAACATCTCTGACATCACTCAGGTGGCTGGCTGGGGGGAGGACACTGGCAGCTGGTATGGTCCTGACATGCTGCTTGGGGACAGCCCCTGGGGGCACCTGTGAGGTGGATACTCAGCCTGCCACTATCCCTGTGCCTGGGGATGGGCACATTAAATTACATAGCAAACAGAAAACACCAGGACAAAGGAGAGGGGATGAGAGAGAGGGACAGTGGAAAAAACAACGTTTTCAATTTGGGCACCTTAGTGGTACTTATTGACTGCTTTTTGGACCAGGGCCTGCATTTTCATTTTTTAGGGGGCCGCAAAGTATGTAGCAGGTCCTGCATATAGTCTCTGAGGAAATAATTAAGAAGACACCTGAGTGTTCTTGCCCTCTGTCCTAATGAAGCTACAAAAGGAAATTATCCTGAGCAAATGAATTCAAAGGGGGAAAAAGCTACAAATAAAGGCACTTTAGCTGTATTTCTCATTATAATAAAAATGCAATCTAAATGATCAATAACAGAAAAATCACTGAGAAAATTTGGTTTTTCCTTTACCTTCTAAAATCTGCTTCTCTCCTGTGTTTCTTTCTCTCATCTCTGTCCACTGAAGAGAACTAGAAATAGTAACCAACCCAGAATAAGTGAGCTTCCTTAGAGGCCAGATTCTGGTTTCTAAATATATTTCTCACTAAAAGGAACGAAGGTTCCTTGGAGAAAAGGCTGATTCCAGGTCTGGGGCAGCAGATACTCCAAAGCAAGGAAGCTCTCCAAGACTACTGTCCCCGTGTCCTATGATTCAGAAACCCAGCGCTTTGAGCAGTGACTGGCTGACAACGAAAATGCCTAGACACCAGAAGTGAAAACAAGCCCACAGGGATAGGTGGGACGGTGACCAGGGAACATGATGGCTGTCTGCATGCCTTCTGTATTTGAAATTTGTTGGCAAGGTCTGTCATTCATCTTCTAAGATTTATTTATTTATTTGGGGGGGAGGGGCAGAGGGAGCGTGGAACCCAACGTGGGGGCTCAGCCTCATGACCCTGAGATCATGACCGGAGCTGAAACCAAGAGTTGGACACTGAACTGACTGAGCCACCCCAAGACTGCCATTCATCTTCTAGATCAAAACCTGGCACGTGGCTATCGTTTGGAAGGGTTAGGTAAATGGTCGAACGATGAATAAATTGACAAAGTAAGAGAAACAAATTGTTTTACTCATGAAGAAAGGGATGACGGTGGGCAGTTGCAATGCCAGGAGATTTCTTCTCAAATTCTGTTCAAATACCTAGAAAAAGTCCTAAAATGAACTATTTTCAGCAGCAGTGAAAGTTTACGAGTTGAAAAAAGTCAAAGAAAAATGAACAAAAGAGAAGAAGAGAGCTGCAAATCTAGTCACACTAGGATCAGAAGTGCTGCAGAAATATAGCTCCTTTGTTTATTTTTAAGTGATCTGCTCTTTCCAGGTCCCACTGATCAGATGACAAGGAAACAAATGTATTCTAGTCTATTCCAGCACAATTAGTCCAAGCTAGGATTGTGACTGATCTAAGTCAGGCTGCCTCGGAGGCAAAAACCACGCAGTCCATCACCCACCCACCTCTCCAGCTTATCTCTAGTAGCATTTGGGTTCTGGGAAGGGGCCCTGTGGGACCTCAAGTTATTGCCACCTCATGCTGGCCCTTGGGCTTGTGTTGGGCTGGTGACCACTGAAGTGTAACTGGCCAGGGCCCTGGCTTCTGGTGTCCACAGCTGACCCCTGCGGTTGCTGTCACCCATAGTCCAGTCTTGTTTCTCTTGGTTGGAGCCTGAGGGTTGCTCTCCAGCTGGCCCTACCTCACCTTGGCTCTCACTGGCCTATGGGCTCCACTGAATCACTACCACATTGTCCATCTGGCCCCTGACCAGGAGGTCCAGGCAGTGGGGTCACCTTACCCTCATCCCTTTAGATCCATGGCGGGGCCGCTGGCTCTCAAGCCTGCATTCCTGGGGGCTAAAAGAAGCTCAAGAGTGAACACTTCATCTTCTCCCTAGCCACCCTAATTTTAAACCACTCACCTTGATAAAGAGGCCAAACATTCAACTTTCCTGCTCTGGGAAGATAAGCCTCCTGTTTTGGAGAGAGAAGGCTACAAGGGAACACTGTGTAAGAGGGAAATAAAACAAAACCCTTTCTCATGTGCAGAACATCGTCACCAATACTCAGGCAAACAAAAACTGATCTAAGGAAAATGACAGTCAAAGGAAGAGCCTAAGGAAAAGTTCTTGGCTAAACCATCTTGAAGAAATGCAAGCATTTGGAGAACAGATCTCCAACATTTTTTGGAAAACTCTAATGGAGTCTAGTCTTCACTGAAACCTGCACACATCCTGAATGTATAGTTCAGTGAATGTTCAAAATAGGTTCTACACCCCTTCAGTAACACCTAGATCTGGAAACAGAACATCAGCAACACCAGAAGCCCCCCTCATGCCATTTCCATTGTTTGGCTTCTCACACCAAAGATTCATTTCTTGGTTCTGGTCTTTACATATGCAGGATCATACATCATATACTCCTTGGGGTCTGGCTCTTTTTAATTCAATAGTATGTTTGTGAAATTCATCTATTCTGTTACATGTTATCAATTCATTCTCTGTATATTTTCATTGCATGAGTATGCCACAATTTATATTTCTGTTCTACTGAAGATGAACACTAGCATCTAGTTTTTATTACAAATAGCACTCCTATGGGGCACCTGGGTGGCTCAGTCAGTTAAGCGTCTGCCTTTGGCTCAGGTCATGAGGGTTCTGGGGTCGAGTCCTGCATTGGGCTCCTCGCTCAGTGGGGAGTCTGCTTTTGGGGAACATGTGTACATAATTCTGTTGGAATTATCCCTAGGAGTCAAATCCCTAGGTCATAGATGAAAGGTGTGTTTACCTTTGTGAAATAATGTCAAATTGTTTTCCAGAACCACGGCATCAATTTACATCCCCATCGGGATAGTATGAGCATTCTGATTGTTCTATGTTCTTGCTAACACTTGTTGTTATCAGACACTTAATTTTTTGCCATTGTGGTCCTGGGGCAATGGTATCTTACTATAGTTTTAGCTTACATTTCCCTGATGATGGCGATGTTGAAAAGGTTTTCCTGCGCTTCTGACCTTGTGCATTACCTCCTTAATGAGGGCCTCTCCAAATCTCTTGCCCATTTTGTATTCAGTTAGCTTCCTTTCTCTTATCCATTTACACACGTGGGATGATAGTTCTTTGTCAGATGTACGTATTCAGATATATTTTCCCAATTTATGACTTGCCTTTTTTATTATCTTCATTGGCATCTTTTGCTAAGCAGGGGTTCTTAATTTCACTGTAAGCCAACTTATTCATTTTTCTTTGGTGAGTGAAATGCTCTTTATTTCCTTTTTGTGACATTTCTGTCTGTTCCAGTATGTTCTCCTGTATTTTTGCTGTAAGGTTTTGTTTTTTTTTTTTTTTTTTGAGGGAGTCTTTCACATTTAGATCTGGAATAGATTTTGGGGGGATCATGTGAGGTCCACCATTTGTAAAAGGGAGAAAAGAGGACATATATCTAAGAACAATAGGCCAGGGTTTAAAAAAGAAGTTATTATGGAAGGTTCGTAATAGATACATGAAGTTATCATTAGAACAACTATTGCAGCGTCTACAGAAACTGTTCTCAGTGTACCCTGACTCAGATTTCTACTTGGCTAACAAGTCAAGCTTCCCTATACACTCCTCTTTATTGAACAACCCTCTGTGCATTAGTCAGCTAAAAACCCAACATTTAGTTCTGTTCTCCTGGCCCAGGATAATGCAAGCTCTAATGGGGTCAGAGGAGGGGGATGAAGTTTTGACATAAGATGACGGCTTCAGGGAGTCCGTGAGAATTTTGTAGGTTCTGGGGTTCCTAAGAATATGGTGGGGAAGCAGTAAAGATAAACCATGCTTTGGTTTGGGGCCAGCCAATGCAGCAGATGTTGGAGTGAAGAAACCAGGGCTGTGGAAGTCACAGATAACAGCTTTCCCGCACTCATCTCCCAGAAGGCTGGATCCAAGGAACGTTACTGCCTGAGGGGACCTTGGAGATAGGAGGGGTCCACAGGTAAAGGGAGTGCAGGCATGATCTCCTGTTCTCTGCCAGGAGCCAAATACCTCAGTGTCAGAAATCTGACACTGGGGCGGACCAGGCAGCAGAGGAAGAGGAGACTCAGGGAAGTGTCCTGCTGGAGTGTGAGGAGACGTGAAAGCGGACGGCACAGAGGAGAAAGATGAAAGCTGGACAGACCTGATCTGTCCAAGTGGGGAGAGCGGACGGCAGGGACTCTGACAGAGGAGGTCAGCAAAATGAGGGGCTAGGGTGTGGAAAGATGGTAGAAAAGCAGGCTGCTTCGGACTAGGGGTGACCCTCTACGTCTGCTCTTTAATTCTGGGGGCCATGCTTCCAGAAAAGTCTTCTCAGGCAAGCCCCCAGGAAACCCTCAGAAACCAATAACCCTTAACCGGAAGGGCAACCTCCCCTGGGATTTTAGGGCCAGGGCCAACCACACCTTTCTGAACTGTGTTGTTGATGCCCAGCTGGAAACCAGTGAAGTGTGGGAAGAACATTACTGTGTCAGCTCAGAGATCTTAGAACTAAGTCTCTGCTCTGGGTTCCAGCTAGAGTGAAGTTGCTCAAGGTTGGGACTGGTTTGAGATTTACAAGAAGGGCAACCTTGGGTCCATCTGACTCTTACCCTCCCCTTCTTCCCTGGAGCTCAAACTCGGGTCACAGGCATGGTTGGAGCCTTATGAGCTGGGGGTATGATTTCACATGCTTATCGGCCTCTGCAGGACACGTGAGTCTTTCTCTGCCTTTAGCTTCTTGACCTTAGCTTCTATTTATACCTACAATGCTCATCCTTTCAAATCGAGGGTAATCCAATAGCAGCTACATTTTCGTGCTCTCCTGGAATATAAAAATCCTAAGGACATAATAATTGCCTTTTATACTTTTTAAATGTCTTCTCTTTCTTTGGCATTAAATTAATTTCCAAAATAGATCTCTTCCTCCTTTTCTCTCCTGCCTGCCTTTCTAGAGTTTTACTAAATGTTTTTTTGCCAATAGGTCTTTTTCTTATAAGTCCTCACATTTGTTCTAATTATAAACTAGCACACATGGTGACATATATTACTTTCCTAGGCTGAATTCCAGAAAGCAATGACAAGCAAAGAAAGAAAGAAGGGCTCCTTAAGTAAGCTGAATTTAGTCTCGGGCATGGCAAATTTCCTTTGCTAGGGCATTTTTTTTTTTTAAATCCAAAAAAGAAGTTTTATTTCTAGCTGAGTAAGTCCCAGTGGGTTTCCCCCTCCTACTAAATTATTAGCTTCTCTGGGGCAAGTCATATGTTCTAGTCATCTTGGCAATCTCATGTCTAGTGCCTTGAACCTAGGGGTATGCGCTGAGTGTAGATCTGAGTTAAGTTGCATTTAGTCAAATGAGAGGTGATACTTAATAGCAGGTCAGAGAACATCAAAGAAATAAACCATCTTATGGCGTGGGCATGCTACTGTCCTTGCCAAAGATTACCGGTTACCTAACTCAAAAATCATATGTAGTCAAATCTCACAATATATATATTTTTAAAGATTCTATTTATTTATTCGACAGAGAGAGAGTGAAAGAGGGAACACAAGCAGGGGGATTTGGAGAGGGAAAAGCGGGCTTCCCACTCCCCCCCACCCCCGACTCAAAACAGGGAGCCCAACACGGGGCTCGATCCCAGGACTCTGGGATCGTGACCTGAGCCAAAGGCAGACACTTAACGACTGAGCCAACCAGGCGTCCCAAATCTCAGAATATTTTTACTTAAAAAAAAAAAGACCCTTTCTTACCCTCAAATAAAAAAGTAGGAAGAGGGGCGCCTGGGTGGCTCAGTGGGTTAAAGCCTCTGCCTTCGGCTCAGGTCATGATCCCAGGGTCCTGGGATCGAGCCCCGCATCGCATCGGGCTCTCTGCTCAGTGGGGAGCCTGCTTCCTCCTCTCTCTGCCTGCCTCTCTGCCTACTTGTGATCTTTGTCTGTCGAATAAATAAAATCTTAAAAAAAAAAAGTAGGGTGAGAAATCACTCACAATCCCATCACACTAAAAAATACCACATTCATAACAGTGGTTGTAAACCTCCCGTCTTTGATATACATAATTCAGACATTTAAACAAGATGGTGTACTCTGAGCCTCTAGGGCAAGATGGGAGGCTGCACACCTTGTTCTGTAGCCTGTTTTCCCTCAGCATTGTGGATAGAGAACATTCTCTCATAATCCGTAAACACTCTTCAGTAGGCATTTATTGCCCCGTTACACGATTGATTGTTCAATAATTTACTTAAGCAATCATCTGCCTAGGTTGTTTTCTTTTTTCTTTTTAAAAATTTTTATAATTATTTTTTTATTAACATATAACGTATTATTAGCCGCAGGGGGTTGTTTTCATTTTTAAAAAGTATCATGTTTTGATATCCTTGTTGTTGTCTTTAAATTCTGGGGAGCCTGGGTGGCTCAGTGGGTTAAAGCCTCTGCCTTCAGCTTGGGTCATGATCCCAGGGTCCTGGGATTGAGCCCTGCATCGGGCTCTCTGCTCAGCAGGGACCCTGCTTCCCCCTCTCTCTCTCTGCCTGCCTCTCTGCCTACTTGTGATCTGTCTATCAAATAAATAAATAAATAAAATATTTTTTAAAAAAGAAAGATATGTAGATTTAAACTCTGACACACATTTCTGAATCACAGTTTTTTTTTTTTTTTTTAAGATTTTATTTAGTTATTTGAGAGAGAAGCATGAGTAGGGGGAGAGGCAGAGGGAGAAGCAGGCTCCGCACTGAGCAGGTAGTCTGATGTACGGCTCAGTTCCAGGACCCTGAGATCATGACCTGAGCTAAAGGCAGACACTTAACCAACTGAGCCACCGAGATGCCCCTTCTGAATCACTCTTACAATAAATTATACTTCTATGCATTCCATGTTCATGTCCTTTGTTAAAAAAAAGGAGGGACACCTGGGTGGCTCAGTTGGTTGGGCGGCTGCCTTCGGCTCGGGTCATGGTTCCGGCGTCCTGGGATTGAGTGCCGCATCGGGCTCCTTGTTCGGTGGGGAGCCTGCTTCTCCCTCTGCCTCTGCTGCCACTCTGCCTGCCTGTGCTCGCTCGCTCACTCTCTCTCTCTGGCAAATAAATAGATAAAATCTTTTAAATAAATAAATAAAAATTTAAAAAGGAGATGAGTGGTATTTGTCTTATTGATTTGTAAGGGCTCTTTATATATGAAGGATACTTCCCTTTTCATAAAATTGTAAATTATACAAAAATTTTTCCTGGTTTATTTCTTTTTTACTTCTAAGAATATTATGCTTTATTTGTAGATGAACAGAACTTTAACATTTTTATGTAGTCAAATCCGCCAGTATTTGTATTTTATGGGTATAGTCTTTGATATTCTGTTTAGAAAAGCATTCCCCACCTTAAGACCAGATCATTTCACTTGCACTTCATTTTGGTTCTCTTATGTCTTAATGTTATTCTTTTTCTTCTTTATTATTGTCATCTTTTATATATGGATTTATTCTTTCAGGTATATATTTTGGTGTATAAAATGATATATAATCTAACTCCAGTGAAAAAATACATATATGTGTGTGTGTGTGTGTATACACACACACACACATACATAAAATTGGACCTGTTTCTGGACTTCTTAGTCTGCTGTATTTGTCTGTTTATTTCTGTATCAGTAATGTATAATAGATAATATTTATTGATCACTTACCCTCTTGCCAGGCTGTCTGTTTTCCATATATTAATTTGATTAACTGTCCCATCAAGTCTCTGCAGAGGCAGATTTATTATGAAACAAATGAAGCTAAGCTTCAGGGCCCTTCAGTTGCACAAACCTCCTCCCAGACCCTGGGAGGGGCTCTAGCAAGTTATTCACACAATGTTATATTCGGTAAAATTTGCAGAGTAAGATATTGCAATGACAATTGGATAAGAAACCACTGTTTCTGACAAGTATTCCTTCACAGTACCCTGATATCGCTGGGGGGCATTGGAATGGCCTCTGGCATTAAGGAGAAGCTGAGTCAGGAATTCATTCAGGTAGGTTTAGTGGGATTTCCTTGTATGGTTACCAGTCAACTTTGCTTGATGCCCCTTACAGAAATAGCTTCCACAAATACTCCTCCTGCCTGTTAGGCTAACTTACCCAGCATCACGACACAAAAGTACAGAGCTGGAACCCTTTTTCTTTTCATTTTTAAAGATTTTATTTACTTTTTTTTAAAAGATTTTTATTTATTTATTTATTTATTTATTTTAAAGATTTTATTTACTTTTTTAAAAAAGATTTTTATTTATTTATTTATCAGACAGAGATCACAAGAGGGAGAGAGGCAGGCAGAGAAAGAGGAGTAAGCAGGCTCCTTGCTGAGCAGAGAGCCGGATGCGCGGCTCGATCCCAGGACTCTGGGGTCATGACCTGAGCCAAAGGCAGAGGCTTTAACCCACTGAGCCACCCAGGCGCCCCTATTTTTTTAATCTTTCTTTTTCACCGGACCATATAACTTGGAGTGCTTCCATATCAGTACATATCATACTGCCTCATTTATTTTCCCTTATGGCTGTATCATGCTCCAATATACTATAATTTAGCCAGGTCTTTCTCTCTTTTTTAAAAGATTTATTTATCAATTTGAGAGAGAGAGAGAATGAGCAGGGGGACGAGCAGAGGGAAAGGGAGAAGCAGACGCCCCACTGAGCAGGGAGCCTCACGCGAGGCTGGCTCTCAGGACCTTGAGATCACAACCTGAGCTGAAATGAAGAGTTAGACACGCAACCGACTGAGCCACCCAAAAAGATGGAAATTGCCATCTTCTTATCTTCAGATAAAACTGTCATGATATCCATGTACTTATGTCATTTCACCAAGATGTGAATATATTTAAATCAGATCAATACTAGGCTTGAGATGTCCATAGTGGAGGTAATAATTACCAGTGCCATTTCTTTATATTGAGCTACCTCTGAATTATTTGGATAAATTGCACTTAGTTGTGGTTAATTATGCTCTCCACTAGTGCCAAATGTGATTTGCTGTTACCGTATTTGAGGTTCCCATATTATATCCATCTATGTGTTTGGTTGATGTCTGTCTGTCTACCTGTAGCTTCCTTCCTGTGAGCTGTCTCAGGGTTAAGTGTCAGAGCCAATATCATAATGTGAATTTGGAACCCATCCTCTAAGCTTTTGATAGTTTATTTAGCATCTGTTCTTTGAACATTTGAAGACACTCTGCTTCTAACTGCATGGCCCGGGAAGATTTCCACAATGTATTAAGTGAAAAAAAAAAAAAATCAAGCTTCAGAAACAATATGATACTGTTCTTATTTTTTTAATTGTATTTATGGGTTTATGTGCTTGGATAGGCAGGTAGACAGAGAATGTTCTTAAGTATATAAGAAATAGTCTAAAGGTGTACATATCAAACAGATAATGACCGATAGTGACCCCTGCTGAGCAGCTACACAAGAAAGAAAGGCACGAATTGTTGGTCTCCACCTGTGCTTTGATCTCTATATATGCTTTTATAAGTCATTCGCATTTTACTTTTCTTGGGAGGTACAACTTACAGGTAGTAGAGGACACAAGTCCCAAGTAGAAAGCTAACATTAGTTTGCATATGCGAATACTTACAGCCTACTGTCTTTGCTAAAGCTGATTTAACAAGGTCTCCAGTCCCTTGTGGCTCTCTCACAATGTGGCTGGCCACTCCCCCATCAAGAGTCGAATCTATGTCCCTTCCTTTTGAACCTGGGCAGGGCTTTGTGACCACCTCAGTGGGGAGGTGAAATTCTGTATGGCTGTCAAGCCTAGCTCATAGAAGGAGATAGAACCTCTTCCCGGGACGCTCTCTGTCTCTCTCTCAGGCCACCATGTGCCCTTGGAGCCACCATGCTGTGAGGAAGCCAAGTCACACGGAGAGGCTCACGTGGAGAGAAACCAAGGTTCTGGGTCCTCAACTCCAGCTGAGCTCCCAGACAACAGCCAACTTGCAGCCACGGGCGTGAGCCCTGGAAAGGGATCTTCTAGACCCCAGTCAAGCACCCCAGATGATTCTGGGTGAAGCAGACATGAGCATTCCCTGCCAGGCCCTGCCCACGTTGCAGACTCATGAGAAAAACAAGTAACTGTTTCAAACTGTTGGGTTTGGGGCTGGTTTCTTACACAGTAATATATACCCTGAATAAGACCCATGGAACTACCACCAGTTCTAGATAAAGAAAGTTTCTGTTAACCCAGAAGTTTCCTTCACCCACCCTCCTAGTCAACCATCCAGTGGAAGGTAATCACTATTCTGACCCCTAGCACCACGTCTTAGTTTTGCCAATTGTGAAGTTTCATATAAATGGAATCGTGATGTATTTTCGTCCGGCTCTTTAGCTCAATAAGTAATGAAATTAATCCATATTGTTTCAGGATTAAGGTTTGTTCTTTTTCATTCATCGTATGACTATACTACCATTTATCTACTCTACTACTGAGAATCACTGGCCATTTATTATGAGTAAAGCTTCTAGGCACACTCCCATATTTTCTTTGGATTGACATATGTCTTAGTTTTGTTGGGTATATACCTAGGAGATCAACAGCCAGAGCTTTTGTAGTATGGTAGTTTTGAAACATGTCCACAAATTCTCTGATACTCCTTGGAATCTGGATGGGCCTTAGTGAAGCATTTGTAACTAATGGAATGCGGTGGATATGACCTTGCATGACTTTCAGGCTATGTGCAAAAGAGTGACGCAGCTCTACCTGGTTTTCTTGGGACACTTGCTCTGGGAAGTGTCCATCCAGTGTTTCTTCACATGCTGTCCCACCTCTTTCTCTGTTCCCCTTTTAATACTGCAATATAGTCCTTTCTCATACGATTAACAGACATACATTCTTTTCTGTATTTTCTGCCCTTTTCCCCATGTTTCTATTTCAACCTCTACTGACTTGTGTTCTAGTTATAGTAATCATCTGCTCTGCTCTACTTGGCTATTAAACACACATTATTTAGGTATTAATGTGTTTGTAGTATTTTTTTTTTCAGGTTAGGAGCCTCCATTTCCATGGATTAAATGTTGAAATTCTCCATCTTTCTTCTATTTTCCTGATCATATCAAACATGGTTGTTTTAAAGTCCTTGTCCGATAAATCCAAAATCTGAACCATCCATTGATCTGATTCTCTTGTCTATTCTTGGTCCTTCTCTGTCTCTCCTGCCTCTTTAGCATGCCTCATAATTTTTATTTTCCCCCCTACAACATTGTAGAAGAAAAAAATGTTGACTTTCTGGATGATATATCTTGACTAGTATGATTTAGTCTCCTTATGGCAGCTTGTACAGAGCACCTTGAATCTGCCAAAGTTTGGCTGTAGCTAATTAATTTTTCTCTAACTACTGGTGCGTAACCCCTACTTCTACAGCTTGGCCCTTTGGGATCTCAGCCAAAAGTCCCTTGTCTTTACCAAGGCTCCTCCATCTTGGTGGAACCTGAACTTACAAGCTCAGTGTCCCCAAAGGGGAAATGGTGAGAAAATGAAGGAGGGTAAATTTGGGTACAACCTGCTGCCCACTTCTTCGGACGCTGGGATTAGAAGCAGGAATCAGTGCCCAGAGCCCAGATATTTGGAGGGCAGGTTCCTTTTGCCCACGTGGCTCCCACAGGCTGCATGCAGCCTTCTCCCTTCCATGTGGTTGGGGCTGAGAGATGAGTGGCTGCTTCTGTGCACGGAACTGAAATGGACAGAAATCAACAGCAGTGTCTAGTCCAAATCTTCCCCTAAATGACCAGCCTTTAACAGGCTCCAGAAAGCCAAAATAGCCACATCACACAGATCCTGCCAGCAGCTGCTGTCTAGGAGGGGAGACAGATTCCTGGGGCTTCCTCCTCTGCCACCTTCCCAGAATCCCCTACTTCATTTCGTTTTATTATTTCCAGTTTCGCAGAAAGAGTGGTTTTGGCTCTACTTTTAGCTTGAACTCAGCGTTGATTGCATTCCACAAGCTTTCATATGCAGCGTCCTCCTATTTTCTGCTATTAAATTATAATTATTGTTGATAATGCGGCCTCTACTATTTGACCTCTGGTACATTTGAGAGGTTGTGGGTTTTTTTCTGATATTTAAAACATTGTTTATTATTATTATTATTATTATTATTTTTGGTGGGCACCAAAGCAAGGTTTGAGTGATACCAGGCGATGGTACCAGAGTTCCCAAGGAGGGAAGGGACCCAAAAGGGTTGCCCTAACATAGTGTTAATTTTTAGCAATGGATTGTAAAACGTTGAAAAAGTAGTTCCGTGAGTCCACAGTGACAGTCACTGAGACCCTAGAGCAGAGGCATGTGGGCTGCTGGACCTGGAGGGGCCCAAGCTCGCCCTCTCCGGAGGGGTGACTTGGAGATTACTGGGGAAGGGGGGCCGTGGGTCATCCTGCCGCCCTCCCACGCGTCCCTTGCCGAGGCCTCGGTGCGCCCCATTTCCACGCCGGGAAACTCCGGAAGGGACAGCCCAGGACCCTGCCCCTGGGATACGTGGGCGGCGCTGCCGCTGCTGACGAGGGGCCTGAGGCGAGGACGGGCGCCCCGGGTCGGAGGAGACGCGGGGGCTTGTGCGTCGGCCCTCCCGGGGAGGGGTGCACCGGGCGCCGAAAAGACGCCCCGCCCGCCGCGAAGGACTCCACGCTGCGCCGGCCCGGCTCGGGCGGCGGCGCGCGCGCCCGCACCCCGCGTGGCGAGGGCGCGCGCCCGGTAGCCGTGGGCGGGGCCGGGGCGGGGCCGGGGCGGGGCCGGGCGGGGCCGGGGCGGGGCCGGGCTGGTGCGCGGCCGCCGGAAGCGCCTTTCCCGGAAGGCACCGAGGCGGCGCTGGCCTCCGGGGGCGGCGTCGGCGATGGCGGCTGGGCGGCGGGCGCTCTCTGCCTAGCCCGAGGAGCCGCGCCGCTGGAGGATGGCCTCGCTCGGGCCGGCCGCTGCGGGCGAGCAGGTGCCGGGGGCCGAGGCGGAGCCGGGCGCCGCGGGGCCTCCGTCGCCGCCGCCGCCCTCTCTGGGGCCCCTGCTGCCCCTGCAGCGGGAGCCGCTGTACAACTGGCAGGCGACCAAGGCGTCGCTGAAGGAGCGCTTCGCCTTCCTCTTCAACTCCGAGCTGCTGAGCGATGTGCGCTTCGTGCTGGGCAAGGGCCGCGGCGCCGCGGCCGCCGGGGGCCCGCAGCGCATCCCCGCGCACCGCTTCGTGCTGGCGGCCGGCAGCGCCGTCTTCGACGCCATGTTCAACGGCGGCATGGCCACCACGTCGGCCGAGATCGAGCTGCCGGACGTGGAGCCCGCCGCCTTCCTGGCGCTGCTGAGGTGAGCGGCTCCCCGCTGGCCGCGCGCGCCGGCCTCTGGCCTCCCGGCCGCCGGCGGTCGGGGCGCCGTCCGGCGTCTGCGGCCGCTCAGCGAGCCCTTCGGGTGCGCCCCGGGCGTGGGGCCGGCCTCGGGGCTGGAGGAGCGGCGGGGCTGCGGCGGGGCTGCGGCGGGGCCCAGCTGGGCCCGGGGCCTGCTGACGTAGCTTTGTTTATGTTTTTGCCGAGGGGAGGGGGAGAGCGGAAAAGTCGCGTGGGACCGAGGGCCTTTGTGAGTGTTTGAGGTCCTGACTCGGGTTTCGCTATTAGTGTGTGTCTGAGTTGTCGGGGCCCGGGGAAGCGGGTACCGGGGCAGGTAGGCGCGGCCGCTCCTGCGCCGCGTGTCTGCAGACAGGGTCACATTCGCTTAAAAGCGAAGCGAGCCTCCGGTGTTACTAGGAGTTTGCTCTTTGGGGGTAACACATTGACTTCTGATTAATTGCAGCTAACGGAAGAGAGCCGGTCGTTTGGCATTGTTAGCTTGGGTTTACGAAAGGCCGGTTGGGGAGCTGTAGGTGTTGTTTTCCACACGTCTACAAGTGGGATCGGGGCCCGGAAAAGTCAAGTGACTGGCCGGGGTAACAGCAACCTCATAAGGAAGACCATGCGTGCTTCATTGCATCGAGAGGGTTTTAGCTGCCTGACAACAGTGTGTCACCAAAGTAACACAGTCTTGGTTGGTTCAGAGGCAGAAAACAGACCAGTGAACAGGTCCACAGTCCACGAAGGCTCAGCTCAATCAGGAGGCTCAGTGGGAAGCTGCATATAAAGTTAAACCAAGTAGAAAATACCAAGATCCCATAAATAAATGGATAAAGGGCAGGATAGATAACTTAGGTAGAGAAAAAATACAGCTAATTAACAAAGAATGTTTAACCTCAGTAATTAAAGAAGTGGAAATTAAAAGCAAAGCACTTTTCCTTCCAATATTTAACTTTTTAAAAGGTTGCATTTAGGGGCACTTGGGTGGCTCAGTGGGTTAAGCCTCTGCTTTCGGCTCAGGTCATGATCCCAGGGTCCTGGGATCCAGCCCCGCATCGGGCTCTCTGCTCTGCGGGGAGCCTGCTTCCCTCTCTCTCTCTGCCTGCCTCTCTGCCTGCTTGTGATCTCTGTCTGTCAAATAAATAAATAAAATCTTTTAAAAAAAAGATTGTATTTATTTGAGAGAGAGAGCAGAGCAGGGATGAGAGGCAGAGGGAGAGAGAGAGGCAGAAGCAGACTCCTTGTTGAGCAGGAAGCCCAATGCAGGGCTCAATCCCAGGACCTCAGGATCATGACCTGAGCCCAAGACAAATGCTTAAGTGACTGAGCTACCCAGGAGCCCCACCTCCCAGTATTTTAAAGATCTGTTGGAAAAGCCCTCTCTGATAAAGGTGGTGGTAAAATAGTCTGGCACTATAGATTCCCCCCACCCAGTATTCAAGTACTGTACAGAATGTTGTATATAAAAATGTTTACAGCTGGATTATTACAGTAGTGAGGAAGTAGTTGGACAGAATGGTTAGATAAACAGCGGTAGAGGCACTAGATGCAGTGTAATGCTACTGTGATACCGATGAAGACTAGGTATGTATGTGTGGGAAATGTGGATAATACATAGCACTTGAAACTGTGCTGGGAATAAAACTGGAAAGGAACAGAACCAGCATACACCCAGAGATATGGAGAGAAGGAAGCAAACCAAAATGCTAACCGAAAGGGTATTGGAGTGGTAAGATGATATTACCTTTTTTTTACTTCTTTTTGTTTCGCATATTTTCTGCAGCTTAGTTAAATTATATTTATAAAGAGAGAGAAAAAAGCCAGCTCAAAAGCTAGGATCTAGGTCTTTGTGGTTTTGGTTTGACATTGACAGGAGGATTGGTTTTTCTCGACTATAGGTATTTAAAGTGATTTGTTGGTCTGCCTGCATTGCATCCTGGAGTGCTTGTTAAATTTGTAGATCTTTCCTCCCTCCTTGAAGTATTGTAATATTTAGAGGTGGGGCCTTGAGAGCATTTTTAATACTCTGTGTAAATACTAATAATACCAGCTAAATCTGAGAGCCACTGATCTAAAAATACTGTTGAGTTTTTTCCTTTAAAACTAGAGATGGGTAGAGTAAGAATGCAGAGGGAAAAATGTTTAGTTGGTATTTTCACTGAAGCTGGTAGTCACGCAATCCTTTCCTGTCAATAGAAAGTAAGTGAATTCATTTTAAAGTCCTTGAAATTTTCCTGTGTTCAGCGTGGTCATGGTTTTTGTCCTTCAGATTCCAGTCATTGTTCTGTTCTGAAATGATATCTGGCCTGATTGTTACATGATACCTGGACTGAAAGGTATTGGCCGGCCGTGTGGCATAGATGCTGTCCTTAGTGTTGTGTGACAAAGGTCTCAGAGTACTTGCTGAGTGGGGAAACAAGTTACTTGGGCCTATTTTTATTGTTTACAGATGGAATTAGTTAACGTTATAAAAAGCTGCTTGTTTTGATCTGCCAGACCTTGAAGTGATGTTCTTTGTTGTTCATTTGAGAAATGCTGTGTGCCCTCGTGCCAGTCCCTGTTTCAGATGTTGGATACAGCAGTGAACAAGGAAAAGTCCCTGCCCTCAGGTAGTTTATAATCTAGTAAGGAGAAGCAAAGATAAAATGCCAAGTACTGATAAATATTTTAAAGGAAAAATGATCAAGCTGTGAGGGTAAGAGCATTGTTAGCAAGGCCAAGCATGTCTGAGGTCCTAATTTCTCCTGCTGGAGGAACTTCAAGAATAAACCAGTGCTGTTTGAGCAGAATGAAACGGGGGGAAAGTGGTAGAAAATGAGTTCGGAAGGAGAGGCTGGACAAGGTTGTGCGGGGCTGGATAGCCTATGGAAGGACTTTGGTGTGTGGTGAGAAACATTTGGAGAGTTTTCAGTGCGGATGTGATATGATCTGATTTACATTTTAAAAAACTCATTTGGGCAATTGTTTGGAGGTTAGACTGGGGAGGAAGTAAAATGGGCAGCAAGGAGTTGAATTAAGAGGCTTTTGCAATAGTCCAGGCAAGAGGTATGCTACTGGGTTATATCTACCAGCTTGGGAGTGATAGACGGGATAAAAAGCAGTCAGACTGTGGATATATGATTGACCTTTGAACCACGTGAGTTTGAACTACGTGGGCTTATGTATACTTGGATTCTTTTCCCCCACCAAATACAGTGTAGTACTGTAAATGTATTTTCTCTTCCTTAGGATTTTCTTTCTTTAAAAAAAAAAAAAAGAAAAAGACTTTATTTATTTGAGAGAGAGAGAGAGAGGATGAGTGAGAGGGAGAGAGAAGCAGAAGCAGACTTCACACTGAACACAGAACCGAACATGGGGCTTGATCCCACAACCACGGAGATCATGACCCAAGCCGAAACCAAGAGTCCAATGCTTTACTGACTGAGCCACCCAGGCTCCCCAATGCATTTATTTAAAAAACATTTTTTTTTTAAGATTATATTTACTTATTTGAGAGAGAGGGAGAGAGAGAGAACACGCACAGGCAGGGATAAGGGCAGAAGGAGAGGGAGAAACAGACTGCTCACCAAGCAGCCCCAGTGTGGGGCTCCATCCCAGGACCCTGGGATCATGACCCAAGCCAAACCCTGATGTTTAAACAACTGAGCCACCCAGGCGCCCCTTCTTCCTTAGGATTTTCTTGATGACATTTTCTTTTCTCTAGCCCATGCAGTTGTAAGAATACAGTATATAATAATACAACATACAATATAATGTGTTAATTGTTGTCGATATGTCTTCTGGTCAACAGTAGGCTATTAGTAAAGTTTTGGGAGAGTTATATGCAGGTTTTCAGCCGTGTGGAGGGAGGGGGATAGGGAGTGGAGGCCATGCCCCAAGGGCAGCATTGTTTAAGGGTAAACAGTGTTTTGTAAAGGTAGAACCAAGAAGACTTCTAAGGCATTCAAAAAGAGTAAGGCCTGGAGTTGAGGGAAGAGCTTCTTGCTGAACATAAATTTGAAAGCTAAGAGTGAATGGTCTTTAAACCATAAGACCAAATGGGGTTACCTAGGGAGGGGATGCGGTTGTGAAAAGAGGTGCCAGGATGAGCCCTGGGGGCCTCCACCGAGTGGGGGTGTAGCTGCGGAGAATAAGATGACACTGAGACACCGCTGTCAGTGAATTAGACTGGAAAGCAAGGAGCCCGGGGTCTTGAGAGTCAAGTTGAAGAAAGCGTTTCAAGCAAGAGGGAGTCCCTTAATGAATGAGTGAGTAGTGATCCAAAGGTTCTTATGCATGATCTTATGGTTTCTGTAGTTTAAGATCAAGTTTTTGCCATAGCTTTTTAAAATTTTTACTAAATATAACATAAATTAGGTTAGAAAACCATTAATCTTTAGGGTGGGGGAATAGGAGTAGTTTAATGACATCGCATTTCTCTTGTGCTCTTGTCCTTAAAGGTAGTAAATGAGGGCTGAATACACATAAATAAATAATACAAATACAAATAAAATACAAAGAATTGGGGCACCTGGGTGGCCCATTTGGTTGAGCACCTGACTTGATTTCAGCCCAGGTTGTGATCTCTGGGTCTTGGGATCACCCTCAGCATTGGGCTCTGCGCTCGGTGGGGGTTCCGCTGGGGGTGCTCTCTCTCCATCTCCCTCTGGCCTTCCCCACAGCGCACGCATGCTTTGTCTTTCTCTCAAATAAATGGGTAAGTCTTTCTAAAAAATAAAAAAAACTGTGGTAATTGATTACTTTTTAATTATATTTTATAAATCTTGGCTTATATTTTTATTATAGCAATTTTAATAATTAAGTAGAAGGTAAGAAACATATAAGTAAAATATGAACCAACATGGTTCCTGGATTTTTAAGTAGTCTGTTTTCTCATTAGAAGTGAGTATGTTTTCTCAGTTGTGTTACATAGAAACTTGTACTGAATTGTCGAGTCACTTAACACGTACTGATTAATGCTTAGCCATGTGCCCACACTGAGCCGGGTATTGTAGAAAAATGCACATAGAAAATATGGGGAACCCAGAGTTCCATTTCTTGCTTTTTTTTTAAAAAATATTTTATTTATTTGACACAGGAGAGCGAGAGCACAGGTAGGCAGGGTGGCAGGCAGAAGCAGGCCCTCCACTGAGCAGAGAGCCCGATGCCAGGCTTGATCCCAGGACTCCGGGATCATGACCTGAGCCTAAGGCAACCACTTAACCGACTGAGCCACCCAGGCACCCCCCCCATTTCTTATTGTTAATAGAACATCATTTATAACTTGCATTGCTCCAAAAAGAATTTAAAATATCTTAAAAAAACACAAAGGTGGGGCACCTGAGTGGCTCACTGAGTTAAGCCTCTGCCTTTGGCTGGGCATGATCTCAGGGTCCTGGGATCAAGCCCTGCATTGGGCTCTCTGCTCAGCGGGGAGCCTGCTGCCCCCTCTCTCTCTGCCTGCCTCTCTGCCTACTTGTGATCTCTCTCTCACTGTGTGAAATACATAAATAAAACCTTTAAAAAAAACCCCACAAAGGTAAGAAATAAAGCCAAGATGAAGCTAATATAAAAATGCATGCTATAGATAAGCTAGAAATTTAATTTTTTTAAAGGTTTATTTATTTATTTATCACAGATCACAAGTAGTCAGAGAGGCAGGCAGAGAGAGAGGGGGAAGCAGGCTCCCTGCTGAACACAGATCCCAGATGAGGGTCTTGATCCCAGGACCCTGAGATCATGACCTGAGGCGAAGGCAGAGGCTTAACCCACTGAGCCACCCAGGTGCCCCTAAATTTATTGTTTTAAAGATTTTATTTATTTGATAGAACAAACACAAGTAGGGGGATCGGCAGAGGGAGAGGGAGAAGCAGGCTCCCCACCAAGCAGGGACCCCAATGCGAGGCTCATTCCCAGCGCTCCTGGATCATGACCCGAGCCAAAGGCAGATGGCTAATCAACTGAGCCACCCAGCACCCTACAAATTTAATTTTAATTGTTTAGCAGCTAACGGAGAAAGAGAAACCTAGCTAGTCAGTACAATTCATAGTGTTTGTCGGACTAAAAACAAAACAAAGCATCTGCTTAGTGAATGCACGACTCTGATAATCTGAGCAACGAAAAAATGCTTGTGAGGTTTGCTCATAAAGAAGGCATTACTGAAGTATCCTCAGTCTGTCTTTAGATGTAAACGTGTCTTTAAAATATTCCTTGCTAGGGGCACCTGGGTGGCTCAGTGGGTTAAAGCCTCTGCCTTCGGCTCAGGTCATGATCCCGGGGTCCTGGGATCGAGCCCCACATCGGGCTCTCTGCTCGGCGCGGAGCCTGCTTCCTCCTCTCTCTCTCTCTGCCTACTTGTGATCTCTGTCTGTCAAATAAATAAATAAAATCTTAAAAAAAAAAATTCCTTGCTATAAGCTAAAGGTATATTACCAAAGTGGAATTTAATAAAAGCAGTTTGAATGGGTGTGTGTATGTATCTCAAATAGAAGAGCCTAAAAACAATTCTCTCTTGTTCCTGGTGTGTTCTTCCCACCCTCTTGTCATCCTTTAGTCTTATCTCAAGCAGACATTTCTCCAGGATGTTTTTGCAGATCTCCCTGACAAAGCCCCTGGCTACAGATGTCTGTAAGACCATGTCCTTCAACTCTGTGGCGTTCCTTTGTCTCCTTGTCGCTGCACGTACAAAGGCAAATGGTGATAGAGGCCCCACATTTCTCCTCTTTATTTTATAACTCTGGTATTTTGCCTAAAAAAAAAAATTAGAGCAGATGTAAACATTCTTGCCCTTTAAATTAAAATGTCATAGGTTTCTGATTCAAGAAGGGAACGAAGCATGCAGTAGGCCTTCTCTTAAATCTGATAGAGTGAAGGGGAAGAGGGAGAGGGCGTGGGAGCCAACTGTGGAAAAGGGACAGAGCAGTTGAGAGTGTACTGATGATGAAAGGGAGGGGGTGACAGGACCCCAGAATCCAGAGCTCAGGGAGCTGCAGCTGGCTTCCCTGGCAGACCCCCCTGCCACATCTCCCAGTGGTTCTAGGCCAGGGTTGGTAGGGAGATATGTGAAATGAGAAGGTGGAGATAAAATGTGGGAATTAATTTTTTTATTAAGATTTTATTTATTTATTTGAGAGAGAGAAAACAAGAGATAGCGCTTGAGCAGAGGGGGAGAGGCAGAGTGAGAAGCTGACTCCCCACTGAGCAGGGAGCCTGATGCAGGACTTGATCCCAGGACCCCGGGATCATGACCTGAGCCCAAGGCAGGCGCTTAACTGACTGAGCCACCTAGGTGCCCCCAGGGGAGTTAATGTAAAGCTTGCTTATAGATGTACCCTCAGCCAGCTCTTGCAGACTAACTGCTAGTGACAACCTCCTGGCAGGCTCCTCTTAAACAAATTGAACAAGCTGCCTGGGAGAGCTTAGGGACTCTAGAGTTATGGCATTAGGGGGCCCCAGGTGCCAGTCAACAAGCCTCCCACATACACAGAGCTCTCAGCCAGCCTGTTCACTTTGGGGATGGTTTTAACCTGGAGAGTAGGCCCATCTACACAGCAGCAAAGAAAACCTATACCGGCTGCTGGAACGCCAAACTGGAGACCACCATTGATCATTAACGGATGAGGGCGCGGGAACGTGAACGACCGAGACCAGGAGCAGCTGATCCTCGGAACGGAGCAGAAAGGAACCTGAAAAACTCTGGTTAATATCACCTTGGAGACTTGAAGACATTTTTGCACCCATGAAACCAAGACATAGTGCTGTGGAGGAGAAAAGGATTGACTACGAAAGAAGCAGGAATTCTTAGAAACGTGAGCGTGTGTTGCTGGGGACAAGAATAGAAGGCCAGAAGACAACGGCACGGACATCCTCTGAAACATAGAGGGAAACAGCAGAGAGGAAGAAATGAAGCAACGTAAAAATAAACAGCCAACATTTGCCGAGGCTGATTACCTGTCAGGCACTATTTAGAACACTTCATTTTTTTCAATTTATACTAATCCTCATGAGAGCATGATGAAGGAAATGCTGTCACTCTCTTTTCAGAAAGGAACAACGATGATAGCTTGTTTCCAGTCCCAGAGCTGGCAGTGATGGGACGGGCTCAAACCCGAGCCTGAGGTCCTGAGAACACTCAGCTCTCACCTGGGGGGCCTGCCAGTCTCACCCTAGAAGCAGGCCTGGGCCCAGAAGCAGCGGGTTCTCTGGTAGACAGTTTCCCCACCTTCCCCATGCAGGGTTATAGCCCCTGCCTGCCTTGTGGGAGGGTTGAATCAACAAATCAACAAATGTTGATTTTCTCTCTCTCTTTTCTGTTCACTCCCCTTCCCCTGACTGTAAGTGATGATGCCTTACTTGCTTTTTAATTCCCTGTACTCATCACAAAGTGTGTCACGTAACTTTAAGGTAAATATTATGAGGGTTGACTTGACTCTCTAAAAAGGTTTTGGGGAAAAAATTTTTTTTAAATGGTGTGATCCTGAGAATCAGCAACCCTCACTTTGAAGGCTGAGCTCTAGAGGAGAATGAGAGCGAGCAGTCTCGGCTAGAGATAGTTGTAAGCACAGAGATGTAGTAGAGGAGCACAGGCAGGTGGTTAGGGCGCCAGGCTGGGGGCTGTCATGGGCTGGGGTTTCATCTTGGGCGGTGATAATGGAGATGGGAATGAAAGAAGAGGAAGTGGAACAGTAGAGGGTGGGGACATGAGTTAGAACTTCCTTCCTTCACTCCAGTGTAATACAGGGTTCTGAGACACGTTAATGGGTTTTCTTATTTTATGACTTGGATCCTAGCAATATACCTATAATTATTCTGATGTCTTTGGTATCACTAAAATGCAATTTTTAGAAGATTGATTTATTTGAGAGAGAGAGAGAGAGAGAGAATCTTAAGCAGACTCCCTGCTCAGCACAGAGCCCAATGTGGGGCTCGGTCGCATGGCTGAGATCATGACCTGAGCTCGAATCAAGAGTCAGATACCCAACCGACTGAGTCACCCAGGCGCCCCACTAAAATGCAATTTTTATTCTTCATGCCATCCTTCTCTACGGCCCCCACTCCCAGCTTCCTGTATATAGTTGAGAACTGGGCAGTACATACAGGGTCTCTGAGGAGCCACAAAAGAGGCCTAAAGTTGATAGGCAAAAGCTCCAAGGCCGCTCAAGAACTGTCCAGGCTTTCACTGAGAATCTTCTGCCTTATTTGCAGTTCTGTGAAGATGATCTATCCAGCAGTTTAACAGTTAGAAGCAGCGACCTGGGAGGAGGCAGTATCGGACTGATAGTGTTTTGAGAGAAAACTAAACCCAGATACCCAAAAGCACAAAACAACATGAGTCGTTTATGAATTATTAAATTGTTTTATTCCTCTATAGACTCAGTAGGCTGGTCTTTGGGCATTGTGCTAGTTCAGGAATAACAATGAAAGGTTAAAAGATGCCCAGAATAACAAGACACCATTATCAGCAAATAAATGAATGTTTTGTCATCTAGAGATGTGAACTTCAGCTACCTGTACATTTGTTTAAATGAGCATCCTTTGGTGAAGGAGATGTAAGCGAACCACTGCTGCCCTGAACTGCGGTCGGGTGCTAAAAGACCTCTGAAAATTTGGTTTAAGAGAGATGGGTCTGTCTTGAAATCTTTACTTAACTTCAATTTTGTTGGTAAAATGGAGACACTACCTACCTCTTGGGCCTGAGCATGAATAAATGATGTGACGTATGTGCAAATGCCCTGTGGCCTACAAAGTCTCATATCAGTATCAGGTTTTTCAGTTTGCTCATTATCTTTTAAAATATTCCTCAGAGGTTTCACTCTGATGGTTTGCTTATCTAAAATATTAATGGCCATCTCTGTCATTTCCCAATTGTTTTCCAGATTTCTGTATTCAGATGAAGTTCAAATTGGCCCAGAGACCGTTATGACCACTCTGTATACTGCTAAGAAATATGCGGTCCCAGCCCTGGAAGCTCATTGTGTGGAATTTCTCACCAAACATCTTCGGGCAGATAATGCCTTTATGTTACTTACTCAGGTAAGTAAATGTAGCTAATATGTATATCATCATAGTTTTAAAGATTGAGTATAACTACATATGAGTATTTCATATTTCCTGGAGAATTAGTTCTAGATCATTAACTTAAAGTATATGTATTTTTATAGTACCATTCAGGGAACTATATCAGATTCATAATGCTTTTAGAATAGAAAAGCAAATTAGAGTCCATACAGTATCATATAGGTGAAGAAATGAAGCCTTATGTAAGTAGACTCAAAGATATAGTTCTTTACGGTTGGAGTTGGAAAAAACATCCATTGTCATTCTTGGTATGACTTGAGAGTATGATAATAGCATGAGGTTTTCTGGACATCTTTGGTCTTAATTTTTGGATCTGGAATAAAGATTGAGGATTCAAGTCCAGAAAAGCTCTAAGATTTACTGTCTTTGGACTTAATCTGAAAGCTTGAAGGAGTTAGAATTTAAGGTTTATATTGAAATACTCTTTCTCTGATATTTAAACATCTTCAATGCAGTAAACATATAGAAAAGTACACAGGCTGATGGATTTTCACATACTGAGCACATCTATGGAACCATTACCAGTCTTTACCATATTATTTGGCATTTATTAGATGCCTGTAATCTGAGCTTTGTACTTTAGCTATAAATAAATCACTGTTTTTCTCTTTAGACAAAGTTATAATACCCTTCTATGAATTGTTTTAAAAATTCTAAGATAAGGGCGCTTGGGTGGCTCAGTTGTTAAGCATCTGTCTGCCTTCGGCCCGGGTCACAATTCTGGGGTCCTGGGATCGAGTGCCACGTCGGGCTCCCTGTTCTTTGGGAAGCCTCCTTCTCCCTCTCCCACTTCCTCTGTTCGTTGTGTTCTCTTTCTCGCTGTCTCTCTCTGTCAGATACATAAATAAAATCTAAAAAAAAAAATTCTGGGGCACCTGGGTGGCTCAGTGGGTTGACCCTCTGCCTTCAGCTCAGATCATGATCTCAGGGTCCTGGGATCGAGCCTCGCATCGGCTGTCTGCTCAGCGGAGAGCCTGCTTCCCCCCCTCTCTCTGCCTGCCTCTCTGCCTACTTGTGATCTCAGTCTGTCAAATAAATAAATAAAATCTTTTTATAGATTGACTGTCATACCAGTCACATTTCTTTTTTTTTTTTTTTTTAATTTTTTGTCAGAGAGGGAGAGAGAGAGAGCAAGCACCAGCAGACAGAGTGGCAGGCAGAGGCAGAGGGAGAAGCAGGCTCCCTGCCGAGCAAGGAGCCCGATGTGGGACTCGATCCCAGGACGCTGGGATCGTGACCCGAGCCGAAGGCAGCTGCTCAACCAGCTGATCCACCCAGGCGTCCCATAAATAAATAAAATCTTAAAAAAAAAATTTCTAAGCTAGCCTATAACCATTTGTTAAGGACTGAATTATGTCTCCAAAATGTATGTGTTGAAATCCTAGTTCCCAGCACCTCAGAATGTGATCTTATTTGGAGATAGGGTCTTTACAGAGGTAAGCAAGTTAAAATGAGGAGAAAGAAAAAAAAATCCAAGCTGATAATATGTAATCCTATTGAGTATTAGTGCTGGACCTATTCATAGATGTCCCTTAGCTCAACCCTTTCATTTTCCAAATGGAAAAACTAAAACCTGGGCTGCTGCAGTGCCTGCCCAAAGGTCGCCACAGGCTAGCCGGGGCCGGAGCACCAAGCTCAGGTTTTTGGCCTTGCATCCCTTCTGTTGCATAGAGAATGTCCGATGGCACCTTTTATCATTGGGTTTTTTCCCATCTTGTGTCAGCAGATATGTGTAGTTCTGGAAGAAGGGACATGCTGACATAGGGACGTAATCTCAGAACCCATGTCTGTACACAGTCTGCCCGGCACTGAGCTAGTCGCTTTGCATGTATCAGCGCATTTACTTACGGCAGCAAGTGATAGAATTAGCACAGTTCCGTGCATTCCAGCTCTCCTGTAATTTGCTGTTACCCCATTTGGACGATGAGGACATGAAAGCTCAGGAAGTGTCTTACTTAACCTTAGACAGCAAGTGGTAATCGCAACCTTCAGCCGGTGGTGGTGAAGGTGCGGTATATTGATGGCTTGACGGCAGCAGACCGCACTGGGTGATGCCTGTGTGCCAGCCCCTCGTGTGCCGTCTCGGCAGTGACTTTGGGAGGCGCAGGTGTTCTAGAGGAGCGTTTTCTTACTGTCCCCATTTTATGGTTAAGGAGATAGAGGCAGAGAGACGTGAAATAACCAAGGTCATAGAACTATGAGGCAGTGTCTCCCTGCATTTCTTCCTCTTCTGAGTATGTGATGAAAATCTAATATGGGAGTTGATATTTATAAGATTCTTTACTGTCCAAGGCTTTTAAGGTATGTGGAGAGGATCACTTAATTACTTTTATTTTAAAAGTTGAGTGAAAAATTCAGAAACCAATAAATTAAACTGTGAGCACAGTACAGTTTCTAGTTTGGGTCCAAGGTGGAACCTAAGAGTCTGGATTTCTCATGGTTCAGAGGACCCCAGTGCTTCTGGACCACACTTTGAGTAGTAAGGGTTAACACATGTCACTAGGAGAACAAAAAGGAACTTTTCAGTGCCCTGTTGGTCTGAGAACCCAGTATTATTGCACATTTTCATTGGCGGGGTCATGTGACTTAGCCACAAAGTGTCATGTGAATTTCTTATTTCAGCCAAGTGAGTCATTTGAACTGAACATGTTCATTTATTTGAGAGGACCTGTGCCAGCTTCATGCTAACACAGAAGGCCAGTATGCTGTACCAGCATGGGTTATGCAGGGGAAAACACATTTTTTATGAAG